>JAGVSP010001783.1:0-126003 GCA_022494985.1 Micrasema minimum
ACAAAAAGAGAGTGTTCACATTTCACTGTATATATACAAGTTCTGATAATTGGCAGATATGGATATCAATTACTAGGTGAAATGGGGAATGTTGTAATATTTACGTCAAGTGGCCACTTAACCCAGCCAATGGCAGATATCATAAGCCCTGTAAACGCCTAGATATCCATATTCCCTTCCAAAC
This sequence comes from Micrasema minimum, assembly GCA_022494985.1. Lineage (NCBI taxonomy): Eukaryota > Metazoa > Arthropoda > Insecta > Trichoptera > Brachycentridae > Micrasema > Micrasema minimum. Next base: position 185 of record JAGVSP010001783.1, read on the forward strand.
TTCTCATCTCTGTTGAGATGTCGAATTGCCTTTAATTTTATTTAACATACTACTTCTGCTACTTTTCGTTATCCGCATCTAATGGTGCATAGGGCACTGCATTTATACACCAATTAGTGGATTTTTATCATTATTTTAAAATAATATTATGCTATTGTGCCTTTTTTTATTACCTCAAAGAAAAAGGAAAAAATAAATTATTCTCTCATATTTAAACAGGGGCAGAAAAATTTTAAGTGTATTTTAGCTAGAGCTTGGTAAGGGATTTATTTTTAAAGTTGGTAAAAATAAATAAATATTCATGGTGTTTAAAAATATGATTTCGACTGCATTCTTACTTTAAAATAAACAATTGGGTTGTTCCCGATAGCATGAATATCTTTGAAAACGTTATAAATATTTAAAGTATATTTTTACAATTCCAACGATATAAAACACAATGATCAAAAATATTGTTTTCATTTATAAATTTTGTGTTTTAAAAACACGAAATGACGAGTGACTTTTAACGCCCGTTATTGGCTAATGACGTCATACCCGTCCATTATAAAAGGCGGGAAATTCATTACGAAGTCAGTGCCCATATTTGATGTGACGTCACACCGCATGCGCGCCAAATGGAGGATTTTGCGAGCGATTTGAAAAAAGCGCTATTTCAAACCGCGCTAGAAAATTCATATGACATCGTAAAAATTAAAAAAAAAATCCCTTGATATTGTTATTTTTCAATCAATTTTTTAAAATAAAAAATGTAAAATCTGAAAGAACCCAATTATCGACCTAAGCCATTTTGAAGAACCACTCTTCAAAGAATGTATATTTATTGGTTTTACTCATCAAAAAAATAGTAATAGACTTGTGAACCAATATTTTCTGTGAATGCAAAAAATTTAAATAAAAAATAACAAGATCATCAGTGCAATTTGTTTATAAATCGGATAATTAATAAGCGAGATACAATCATGTCAAGTTTGATTTTTGTAAACATTTTGTATGAAACGCGATCGGTGATGACACAGATCGTATGTGGAATAAAAACTATTAATTATTGTGTCTCGTTTATTAATTATCCGATTTGCGATTCGATTATACAAATGATTTGTGATTCTTAGTTTTATTATTCACAGAGAATCTTGATTTACAAGTCCATTGCAGATGTACAATTTATCTCAAGAAATGAATTATGAATAAGATAAACCAAGTGCTGTATTCATTTGCCTTGATGTTTCGTGTGATGTTATAAACAGTTAAGCTTTCGAGCTTTTAGTTGGAGTGGGTATAAAGTATTAAGTATGAAGCATTAAGCTCCTTGAGATAATAACTTCTGATAGCTCAGGTGGAGCTAAAGGACGACATTTCGTCGATGATTTAACCCCTTAGATCCCGAAGCTGTATATTCAAACATGTTTTTAAAAGTTGAAATTATTGTGATTCGTTAAATACAAAAATATTTATAATTAAGTGGAGGTATCCAAAATACCGCCTTTATAACTCCTGCATCACACCTGTTCTCCTCTATGGCTGCGAATCGTGGCACCTAACTAGGGCTCAAGATAGCAGACTTCTGAGTTTTGAGAATAGGTGTCTTAGAAGAATTTTAGGTGTGCGGTGGTTTGACTTTGTAAGGAACACAGAAATGAGGCAACGGACACAGCAACTTTTAGTATCTACTGTCATCCGGTGAAGGCGTTTCGGCTGGCTAGGCCATATACTACGTATGCCTTCCGCGAGCCTTAACCACGCTTGCCTATTTTACAAGGCATCAGGTTCTCGGCGTCCTGGTCGTCCACTGTTCAATGACAATTCGTCGGCAGTTTGCGTCAGAGCTGCGGGACGTGGACTTGACTTGGGAGGATGCACGGGAGCTGGCGGCCGATCGCTTGGCCTGGAAGCAGTTTGTGGATTCCATATGCTCCACATAGGGAGCGGATATCGTATGATGATGATGATGATGATGATCCAATTAAGACAAAAAGATCGAGTTCCACGAAAATGGGTCTTAGCGGAGATAGCGTGTAATAAACACATATTTTTTTTAAATAAATCTTATTATATTTGCACAAATTTGAATTTGTAAATTCTATCCCAATGAAGCCTAAGCAGCTTGTACTTGAAAATAGGAATCAAGTCTGGCGGAGTAGGGATTTGAATGGGGGATCTCTGGATTCAAAGACCTTGATGCCACCACCCGTTCAGAGTTATAAGTAAATAGAAACATAGCTATGATTATACGTTTCGTTCTATTAATATTTTACAATGTGCCTTTGAAAAAAATAATAAAATTGACCAAAACGCAAAAGGGAATTGAGAGGTTAAATAGGGTGAAAAGTTCAACCCCTTAGGGACTCTTCTCGATATGAAGTAGTTAGGTACTTTGATCGTCTCTGACAACCTTTTCAGTGCTATCAACGGTATTTTGTAAATTGATTGTGATATCTGTAACCTTTTAACGCCTGTTAAATTAAGTACATAAATGGATGTTTTTACAAAAGGCAAAGATATTATAATAATAGTAACGAAATGCCATAATCTTCACAAAAATGGGACGTTGCTAGTGCAAAACTACCCTACGGGATTAGACTGCTATGATATTTTTACTTCTTCTTCGTCTTTCGTCACGTTCGCTTCTTGTGTATAATTTGGTGATAACTAGATCCCTCCAAGGTACATAGTCGCCTCCTCTAACGTAAGTCCCGCATCCCTCAGCTCAGCCGAGTACATTACAAATATTGACAACCAGGACGGAAGGATACCGCAGGCGTAAAGAAGAGGCAGCTCGGGTCGGGGCTCTCCCGAGGCATCTGGAGTACCTACCTACATTTCCAAACTCTATCGAATGGTATTTTTAGCCAAAGGCAACATTGCTATTGTGTCACTATTTTTGCATAAATTTCAACAAAAAAGCATTATAGCATAAGGTATTCAATTCACACATGAAAAAATCATTATTCAGTACCTTGGACTGGTACTAAAGCGTATGACTGGTTATCTTACCTTCATGATATGAATAAAATGATCAATATACACTGCACTTGGTATACTGATGCAGTGCCCTATGTACCATTGGGGGCGGATAAGGGAAAGTAGTAGTATTCAATGTACATTCTTACTAAACGTAGCTATGAGCGTTTGCAAAAAAAACATTAACCAATTTATTCATATTACACAAATAATGGTTTTAATTCGAAACCAGTGAAAAAAGTTTTTTCTCTGTCGATATTTCCATAGATACTAATGCACACTTTATACGGGACAGAAAACTGTACAGTCTGTCAAAAGACACGCTAAATGTGTGTATTTTTAAAACGCGACAGTTTGCAAACTGCAAACGAAACTCTACAGTGTTCTGTCCCGTATAAAGGGGGCTTAATATCACGAAACGACCTTTTGAAGGTTAAATTCAACGTTGTCTAGAAAAATTCAAGCTTACTCACTCGTATACTAGATGTAATATTGTTAAAATTCTATCTCCTTTTTCCTAGCAATTTTTCCGATTATCAATTTGTATTTCAAGGCCAATCTCCTTCATTTTCGAAAACATTATCACTTTCTCCTATAAGAAAAGAATCGGTAAGACGTGCTTGGAAAGCTCTCCTACTGGATTGTCTATATTTATTATAATGCTTTTATAAACTCAGTCTGTCTGGGCCGAATTCTAAACCCTTTTAGTAAATAGTTTTATGATAATCTCGAATAGCATGGTGTTGGAATTTTGAATTAAAAGGGGTTCTTATAAAAAGTAAGTTGTTTTAGATTTTTAAATTTGCATTATAATTTTTAATCAAATTAATGTTAAAACCCATTTATACGTAAATATGTATCAAATGAATACCATAGAATAATTTTGAATTTTTTTCCAGTTCAATACTCAATATTTCTCTCTGCTTTGTCGTTTTACTAACGAAAGAATAGGGAAATGTCCTATATTTTTTAATTCGGTCATTTTTTTGTGCGAATAGGAATGAATATTTGTTTTTTTTTCAATAAAAAATTAAAATTCATAAGATTTCTCGTATTTAAAAAAAAAACGGATTGACTGCAAACGGATGCTTTAAAAGCACCCGTCTCCTAACCAATTTAGTATATGTGAAGCATGGAGTTGGAAAAATAAGGATGAAAGTAGATTGAATGCAGTTGAAATGCGATCTCTCAGGCGAATGTGTGGTAAAACTATGTATGATATGTGCACTAATGTTGAAATTTGAGCAGAATGCAAGGCTGAGATGCATTATCGACAAAATTAAGAAAGGTATTTTACGTTGGTTCGGTCATGTAGAGCGAATGGATGATGAAAGAACGGTTTAAAAAAATATATGATGCGACTGTGCCTGGATGTAGAAGTCGAGGAAGGCCGAGAAAGACATGGCATGATCAAGTAAAACAAGTGCTTGAAAGTGGGCATGTAAGAAGTCGGAATAATCAAGTCACCTGTGCCTTGCTCCCGATGATGCCAATCGGCTCCAGCGTGAATACTACAATCCACGGCATGTTAATGCTGAGGGCGAAGGCCCAGATGAGCGCCACCACCAGCCGGCAGGAGCGGCTGGACATGGGGCCTGCCATGGGGGCGCTGATGGCCTTGCAGCGCTCCAGCGATATGGCCATGAGGGTGTTGACGGAGGCCGAGACGGACACGCCCTGCAAGTAGGAGACCATCTTGCAGATGGCGCCCCCTAGCACCCATGCTGGAAAAAACAAGCACAAAAAAAATTATCACATATGTTAGTGCAGAGATATTTTAAAAACAAAAAGCATAATATTCTACATTTGTACCGACCTACCTACAGATTATTCAAAAAAGAAGAGGAATCAAAATTATCGTTTGTCAACATTATTTAGAATTAGAATTATAAAAACAAAATGTAAATTTTCATTCAGAGGCTATAAATTGATTCAACATACTATGAAGAATGACCTCTTTGATGACAGGCTTCTTTGGGTACATTATTCCAATTATGAATTAAGTATTATTTTATTCTTGTGTTAATTATTTGTAATTTTTTAAACCGTGTAAATATATTGTAAATTCATAAAACTCTGCGTTTAAATTTCTCACATTAGATTTGGCCTAATAACCTTCACATTCAATAACCGCTTCCATCAGCAATTCTAACTTTTCGGAAGGAATTTCTAAAAATTTGTCGTATTACGTACTCATCGTACGAACTTATTACGTACCGATCAAAATGTAAAAAAATCTGAGCTTTAGAGACATTTAAAAAAAAAATCATTTATTAAAACTTTTTGATTTATTATATCCCGTAAAGTACTGTTTTTGAAACGGCACCCGGTGTGGTAACTTAGAGTTACAAATACACAAATTTTATTTCTAACTTTTACAATCATTGCATTTTGCCAGTGTGTAGTTAGTATCTCTGTCCGTCATAACAACTCATTTAAAAAATTTTTAAGGCTATAAAACGCATAAAAAATTCGTGTCAAATGCAAAATGTACAATGTTTGTACGATATTTTTTGAAGAATAGTAATAGGTAGTAGGGTGTTAAAAATAAAAACATTTACAGTGTTCATCTTCCCACCATTGAACAATGAATAAAGCTATGAATTCCGAATTAAGTTAAAAAAACACAAATTGCCTAAAACGGCGGTAAAAAAAAAATTAGAAGCTCTCTTTATCTGGTACGCTTTTTCTGAAAAATACTGTAACAACAAGCTTATTTAACACATTCAAGAGAATTTAAAAGTACCAAATTTTTCAATACATTGCAAAACACAAAGGAATGCATTATATTTATGTCTGATGTTTGTTTATGCAAAAAGTTTGTACACATGTCTGCTAAACGAGAACATAAAATGCAAATTCATTTTGAAATGTTTTAGGATTCCACTTGATAAAGCAGCTTATTTGAACTGTCATATCGCAGAATATATATATTGCACATAAGTTCGGCAGAGCCATTTGATTAAGAGGGCTGACTTAAACTACGTTATTATATTTAAATACTCAACTACTTTTTTTTTATACCATGGGAAAAAACCTTCAATTATTATTATGACACCTTTAAAAAAAAAAGCTCTGGAAAGGAATAATGAAAGCTCTACCTTTTTGTTAGACTGTTTCAAGACTATTGAGTATTTTTCAGGACAGCACAACTCAAGCGATTTTGTGAAGCTAGTTCGAGAGATTAAGTATATTCTGGTTTAACTGGAAAATAGCAAAAAAGAGAAAGTACCTATCTCTATGGATACCTAGGTGTTTATAGGTCTTATAAATTTAAGTATATAATAAATGTATTTAAAAAATAAAAAAAAACTTATTTGATTACATACGAGTTTGAACAGGGCTAAAAGTTTAAGCATAGTAAGTCTATTAGTTTTGGTTGAGTGAATGGTTTGGTTGGTTAATGAGTTGAACTCTAGACTCTAGCTTTTAAAACATATTTTTTACAGCGTCCTTTATGTGTTATATCATGAAAATAATTTGTCCAATAAATAAATAAAAAACATAATTGCAATATTCGTAGCAGTATTCCAAAATTTTGAAATAAATAATACCTCTTTTAAGGGCAGATTAGAGAGGATTGAGATACTAAAGACTCCCCTGTTAACAATAAATTCACGCAGTCGAATACAGTTTTAGCTTCAGGGCGTTAAACCTAGACACAAATATTTATCATGTGACTATAATTTACGTTAATAGTACCATCTGCATATTCACAAGTCACTCAAATGCATATAAAGAACTCCCAAGGATAACAACTACACTATGTTTCGTGTTCCCACCAACAAAAGATCCTGTAAAAGTTATTATATCAAACGTTTTCTGTTTGACATATAACAAGGAATTTAGTTATATTGATCACACAAACATTACACTACGTACACTAAAAAATATATTAAAGACACATTACTTCCACTCCCTATTGCCATCCCTTTCCCTTTCCTTCATAAAAAACTGTGTGTACATATATACATTCTTAATTTTCTGTTTTTGTTGTTGTTACAGATTCGAAAACGTTCGGCGAAAACCTGTAATTGGAGCTTTTTTTAATCAACATGATAATATACTTATATGTTATTGTTCTCTGTTGGTTTTCCAAATAGAATAAAATAAATAGAAAATAAAAATAATAACTTTAACCCAATAAAAACATTTTCCTAGAGATACACACGATAAATTAATTAAAAAAACTTTTTAATAGGTATCTAAAATTTTAGTGCCACATTCTCTCTTCCTTTTTTTACTTCTTCTAACTGAGTTGAATGGTATATTATAATCCCATTTCGCTGTTCCGGTTTTATTTTGTCTACCGGTTGCGTCGTGGTCTAGTAGTTAAAGTCTCGGACACCGGATTAGAGCCCCTAAGTCCAAAAACCGGTCCACCACACATTGTTTCCTACTTTTTGACATAATACACCAAAAAAATATATATTTTTGTTAGTATACAGAAAATCTTTCTTTTCATAAAAAAAAATACGAATAGTTAAAATATATTTTAAAATGTATATACCCAGAATAAATGAGAAGTATTTAATAATGTTCGCGAGTACTAAGTTAAAAGGTTTTCAGAGTCAGAATCAGAATGAAATCAATACCTTAGTATCAAATTCTGACAAGTACCTAATAATCAGTGGGTTTACGCGCAAACAATGAGCATCTTGTAAGTCAAAGGATTTTGTAAGTAATGAATAGGTATTGTCTTGCCATCGTTTCCTCAAATTACTCTTTCAGTAAATAGATGTTATTATTGATGAATAGCGTGTTAAGAAAATCACCTGTTATTACAGTTTACCTCCTCATTATCTGTTATATTTTTTATTCAAATTTGTTCAGCAACAAACCATCACAAAAGGTCGTTTTTCTTCGCAAATCTTTTTGCGAAATTGTAAAATCACTAATGATTTGATTATCTTACAATACTTATAAAACAAAAGACACTTAATTAATTTAATTTTTGTTATTGTTATTTGTTTATTATGTCATGTTGTAATTGTATGTGTCTGAAAACCCAAAATGAAAATAAAACAAAATACTTGTTAAAAATTTAATCAAGTTTTGAACACAGGACACTTGAACAATATTGCTTTAAGCAATAAGCCCGCCAATGTACGACATTGTACAAAAATTTGATAATAAGTCAAATAACTAATAATTGAAATGTCTTGATTAACTATTAAAAATATTTTATTAACCCAAATACTAGTAACAATGACCATGTCCTCTTAACGAATCCTAATTTAATAGGATTTTTATCTGGCATTAATGTTTGTGGTATTATATTATCTGTTATTAGTACATTTTGCATGTTGAAATGGTTTACAAAATGTTAAAGATTATAGATTTTATTTTTATTGAAATTCGTTTGTTCAGAGTTATGTTTATTTGGGATTAATTATTGTCATTATTGTAATAATTTCAAAAAGAATTTCGCTCAAAATATTCAACGAGGGTCCTCTAAATTAATAATTCCTGACAGTGATATAGTGGGCCTTTATTTTTAGAATATTTCGTCGAGTTCAGTGAAATTTTAAGTTATTTTGCGCAAAATCGAAGCAATGCATAAAAGTGAGTTTTTAAGGAAGGAAAATAGTGAGAGAATCGAACAATTTGCCGACATAATAACAACCATAATTTTGATAGATTGGAACCTGGGTATTTCTGATCACCGGTCCAGCTTCTCCACTAAGCTAAACGATCGGAAACATATCTCGAGATTTTACAAAATACCTACAGGAAATTATGACTACTAACACCTCTTCAGTCAACTAGTAAAACCAACCAACTTTTTTTTCTCTTGATGTGTTTAATAACTTTAATTCAGAAGAAAAATATTACAAAAATCTAAACCGTTACCACCTAAATATTTACCGACTAAAAATCATTGTTTAAATTTAAAAAAATGTATTTATATTTTTTTAAGGCCAACTTATTTCTCATTCCATACCTTGGTAAACGTAAGACTAACTGATCATCTTGCCTTTATGTAAAAAGATAAAGAAGTAGGAACAAGGAAAAGGAGTAGTATGTACTAGTGGTAATTATGGTTTTTTAAATAAACGTATAATATTTTACTAGGCTCCACGTAGAGAGGGGATTAGTGTGATGATGTTTCACTGTTTGTCGAATGCTTTGCCGTTTAAAATTTAAAAAAAAAAAATATATATTTTTATTTAATTTAATTTAGATAGACGGCACTAAGTGCCTTTTAAATGTTTTATAAAATTGAATTAAAATAGATTCATTAAAAAAAATAGTAACATGCAAATCAATTATAGAATTATAAATATAGCAATAACAGTTGGTAAGAATTAAAAATATTACAAGAAAACAATTATCAAATTATATAGTATAGGAATAATAAAAAATATTAAAATGAAGATATTGATTATAAAACTGGCAAACCATTCAATGTAGTCGATACTTTCGGCTTTGAAGCATTTTAAAAGTAGAAATCTATAGCCATTAAAATTTACATCAAAAGTATCGCCAGTATGCATTAATTTATAACCCAGATTGATTGTGGAGTCTATTGTTGAGTAGGTACCCATATATAGTTTGCATTTAAAAAAAAAGATTTTAAGTTTTTTTTTTTATTACGAATTGCGAGTATTTATATATTATGTTCACGATGTATATAATTTTTACAACATCCGCTATCGGCACGGGCGTACACAAATTCAGACAAATTGTTTTTGCTGAAGTAATTGATCACATGCTTTATCAGCATTATTCTTTATCTTTTCAATTCAACAAATTCTTCGTAAACTCCATCAATTTTCAGAACCTTCCAGAGCCTGTGCGCCGATGATAAAGTTTTTTGACAGATAACGCCATAGGAACTCTTTATCTTCGGTAGATATAGTGTACAAGTGAACAACTTTCCATCTAACTAATTAAAGCGTGCAAAGAACAAAAGGCTCTCCTTTGTCGGAAAAGAAAAACACGATAGTTTTTCAGGCATCCGAAATCAAAAATCCAATTCAAAAGACCTATCAGGAGTTTTGATAATATGACAAGACATAAATATATTTTGTTTGAAGAATCAGTTTATAGAATGATGCAATTAATTAAAAATATGTATTAGATAGAATTACCCATAAAAAAATTGTTAAGCTGATTATTTTTACGTACTTAATGATTGGCTGCGAATCACGGCACTTTACCAGGGTTAAAAACAGAAGGCTTCTGAGTTTTCTGAATGGGTGTTTTAGAAAAATATTAGGTGTGCGGTGGTTTGACTTTATAAGGAACACAGAGGTGATGCAACTGACGCATCAATCCTTGGTATCTACTGTTATCTTGCGAAGGCGTTTCGGCTTGCTAGGCCATATACTGCCTCCCGAGAGCCTAACCTTGCTTGCCTATTTTACGAGGCATTAGGTTCTCGATGTTCTGGACGTCAACTTTACTGTTGACAATCCGTCGGCAGTTAGAGCAGTGGAGGCAGTTTGTGGAATCCATATACTCCACATAGGAAGCGGATATGGTATGATGCTGAATTAAAAATAAAGTAACACTGAAATTGGTGTACCAAAGCAGTGCTCCGTGCATTATTAGATAAGCAAAAATAAGATACTCATGGAAGGTGAAAACTTAGAAAACCTGTGTTTGCCACTTAATGACAGAAATTAAAACACGGTCAGACACATGTAAGATTAAATCCATGTTAAGTCTTGGAGATAAAAATTCTAAGATTTATCTTCGGAATAAGAAACTCCCAAATTAGAGCAATTTGCAAGGTTGAAGATTCTTTCAGGTGGGGAAAAGAAAGAAGAAGAAACTGGCATGCACACGTGGGGAGAATTTACGACATAAGAATAGCCAAATCTATAATACATCTCTGCCCACCTGACCGGCGACTTCCTGGACAACCTGCAAATAGATGGAGGGACAGTTGGGAGTCGACATTCCAAGAAGCAGCAGTAAATGAGACAAATACAGACCCTCAGGTCTTAAATACAGACTTGAGAAGAGGAAGGAAGGAAGGTATTTAGGAATCTCAATTGGTCAAATGACACCCCTTTTTTTACATACGACTATACCTTAATTTCTCTTTTAAATAAAACATATACTGACCGATACAATTTTGTCATTATGTAGTTAATTATCGAGTCAAGATAAACTGAACATGGTAAACCTACTGATACAGTGCCTTATGCACTTTTAGGTGCGGTTAGGAGAGAGAGAAGAAGAAGGAAATGTAATTTCAATGGAAAAAATAATTACAACGTTTTTACACGATTAATCAGAAAATTCCATGTAGATACCTAATTCAATACGTAAAAAACCTTGAAACTTGAATTTCCGTGCAAAATGTATTACGTAAAATGTAGGTTACAGCTTTTTGACGTTTAACAAGTATGACGTTTAACGTTTAACCCAATTCGACCGCTATATGACGTTCGGCTAATGTGCTTCGTTTATTTCCCCTCCCGCACCGTAATTAGGCCCAACGATTGGTGATTATGGACGACAGTGATTCGTACGGCAAGTTAAATTCCGGGGGCATTATACCAAATCTGTTCACATTATTCTTTATTCAAAACTTTACATCCCATAGCATAAACAGAAATAAAGTCGGGGCGAAACGCAACGCGGGAATTGCCGAAAATCCGCCATTTTGGAGAACCTGAGTGAAAATATAAAATCAGCAACAACAAAAAATGTTAACTTAAGGTGAATGTGATCGTACTTTTAGCGCGGGTTCTTCTGAAATGGCGTATGTAAATTGCTATGCGTTTGAAACGCATGAAAACTCATGGAGCTAAGAACAAAAGTAGTGGACTTGCAACAAGAATATTTTCGAGGGCTTTGGAGAGGTGGCTCAAAGAAAATGGATAAAATTTAGAATACGTGTTGCTGTGTTTTTAAATTCGGTATTATTGTACTTTATGTTTACTTAATCTTATTAAACAACTAAGTTGGTGAAGTCTATCTTGGAACAGTATTTAGATAGAAGCCTCGCGTATTAATTGAGTGTGTATATTATATACGTAAAATGAAAATGCTATTTTAAAATTGTTAATGTAAATGTATACTTTGAAAGGCGTTAAGCCGTGTTTGTAAAATATATATAATTTATAAGGACTTCTAGGCTTTAAATCATAATCCTTAAATGCCTCTTAGCTAAGTGCAAAATATTATGTTCGACGCATTAAATTTGATTTTGAAATCAATGTAATCACATTTTGTACTATACTTGTAATATACATATACCCATTTTACGATTATTAACTTAAAAGTCTGAACGATTGAGTCTCGTATGTTTATTTTAAAAGATCGACAAGCTGATTAGTAACTACGTTTTTTGGAATATCGTTTAATTTTTCCTCATGAAATAATCACGGTAAAACTTTCGCAGATATATTAATTATTTGACAATAACAATAACTATAACTATAAAAATAACTATACCTGGAACGAACTACCCTTTTCGGAAAAAAATGTACCATCTCTGTTTGCTTTAAAGAAACGCCTAAGGCATTATTACCTATATATAGTACCTTCATATCAAATTATCCTCTAATATAATCCTATAATATATTATCCTCTCTCTCGTTCAAGATCCTTTCCCCTCCTATTTCCAAAACTCCTAACCTTATCTCACTTTCCATTGCTTATTTTTTTAGTACCTATGTATTAAAACATCATTGTTATACAAGCACTATCTTCCCATCATATCAGCAGCTGTAAATAAAAAATTCGTAGAATCTGATCCACTCACACCACTCTGTTGCTAGGTTGGAAGACTTTTAGCAATACGCCCTCCAATGTACGCCAATATACAAAAGTTTAAAAAATAAATAAATAACTAATCATTTAAAAAAATGTCAAATACCTGTGATATAATTTTTCGACAGTGTCAAGTCTACCGCTTAATATCTCGGTAATAAGTTTATATTAGTTCTCAGCTGTAAATGATGTTCTCTTGATGAGAGGAAAATGTTTTTGAACTGTCATAACAGAGAAGTGCTTTCGACATTGAGCTTGTTTCGGGCGGGTTTTTGAGCGAATATTGTTTTGGACAACCCTGTTTCCGAAAATATTTTTAGACACAAACAAAAAATCAACTTATTTGTATGTCCACAAAGTTTTTTGCAACGGAAATATCAGGGATGTTCTTGAAAGCATACTCCACCACGTGACCCGCGGCCGCTTCCCATACAAACGTATTCCTCGATTTTCTCCCTGGAATTTAACATTAGAGCATTATTTTTTCACACATTTTAGATATCGACCAGATGCGTGTTGGTATCGTCTTATTTTTCAAAATCATGTATTTATCTACAACAAATATTTTATTAATTTTCTCAAATATCACGAATAATACAACATTTTGGGTCGTTTTCAAATACTTGCACACAATTCTGGATTTATCCCAAGACGGGAGTAGGTATATATTTTATTTTTTATATATCCCTACAGAGATGTGGTAGAATTTTTTCAAATTCAGGAATATGGATATTCGAGCGTTTACAGGGCTTATGACCTGTCATTGGGCACTTATGTAGGTACTACAACATTCCCCCATTCCGCTTATTAGCGAATATCCACACCAGGTAACATTTTTGATTTTGTATTTACGCTACGAATCAAGAATCATCCACCAGCGAGTTGAACGCGCCATCTATGGTGTGGATATTCGCTAATAAGCGGAATGGGGAATGTTGTAGTACCTACATAAAGTGGCCACTTAACCCAGCCAATGACAGGTCATAAGCCCTGTAAACGCTCGAATATCCATATTCCTGAATTTGAAAAAATTCTACCTCATCTCTGTAGGGATATAAAAATAAAATATCACGAATAATCTTTATTTTTCATACATACCTACTGTAATTTTTATTGATAATGCATGTTGTAATTTTAGTGATGTATCAGAGTTATCAGGTTTTATTTTCTTTATATATCGTATATATTGTAATTATTATTTATCATATTTATATACTTATTGCAATTTTAATGTAATTGGTGCATCATCGATATTATTTTTTAATTTTTTTATTATTATACACATTGTAATCTTAATATTATTGTGTTACTTTGTTAATTATTTTACTTATTATTGTAAAAGGTACCGAGTACCGTTTATATGAAATAAATAAATAAATAATATCAACCTATGAAGTTTCGCGGTGCTATCATGAAACTCGGTATTTATATTTTTAGATCCATGAGTGAAAAAAAAATTGTTGATTACAATTTTGTAAAGAAATATGGATATCTAGGCGTTAATAGGACTTATGCCCTGTAATTGGCTGGGTTAAGTGACCACTTGATGTATTACAATATTTTCCATTTCGCCTAGTATTTGATATCCACCCCTGCCAATTATCAGAACTTGTATATAAACAGTAAAATGGCGCGACGCTTCGCATGTAAAAACTTACTCACTGTCGTCCATTGAGAAAATTCTTAAGCATTTTATTAGAAACCTTTATTATTGTAAGTGAGATTCTTTACATAATTATCGCGTTTTTAATGTTAACCCCGTAATGAGGGAAATCCAATTTTTGTATACAAGTATTAGGATAAACTGAAAAGTAGTTTTTATGTGTGATTGTCCCTGAAACAGCTCGTAAGTAGGTACGTACATTTTTTGCGCTGAAAATTATCATTTCTGACAGCTCGTAAATTCGTAGCTTCCCCAGTATCAGATGATGCGATTTGAATAACCGAATTTACTTGGAACTTGTGTCTACATAATACAATCTTGCAATCTCAAGGAACGATCGAAATTTCATATCATGAATATCAAACATCCCGTTTAGCCATACATTCTCATGAATGAGCCGCCCGGCTGCAAAACACCCTAAAACAATTTTACAAAGTTTTGTGTAAAATTACAAAAAAGGGGTTTTTCGAATTTTCTTCATTTGGTTTTAAGGGTTCAACGATTAATTTAGAATTAAAAAAAAGAAAAATTATGCGCTTGGTGTTCAATCAATATAAAATTATTAAAATAATACATTTTTTTTTCTTTCTTTGGGGTTATAAAAACATAACCAATATTTTAGAATTCGTGTCGATACGACCATACCGAATTATGTGGGCTAGTTGTGTTTTGTGTACCAAAGCAGTGCCCTATGCACCATTGGGTGGTGCGGATAAGGGAAAGTAATATAAGTAGTTGTGTTTACGCTTTATTCACAGGGATGTGTGTGAAACACTTGTATCAAAGGTTTTTAATCAAAACCCACCCGTCGTTTTAAACAGTATTAAAATTCTAGTACTTTAAATTTTATTTTTTGATTCTGTGTTTATGAGGGATGTAATTACTACTTCTCTCCACACTTTATAGTGCATTGGGCACCTTATAGTAACTAACACCATGTGCAGCTGTGCAGTGCAAATTGATCATTAACTAAATGAAGGTAAGATAATCAATCTCACGCTTCATTGCCAGTCCTGTGTATCACATATAAAATATTTTTTGTGTGATAAACCACATTTATGTAAGTGTTTCGAATTGACCCCCCCGGGAATCGAGCCCTCATGCATGTTAGCCCAACGCGTTACCACTACTCTACGAAGCAGAAAAAATGACATTTTAACAGAATTATGATATGTTAAAATAATATTACAGTGCATAATATGTAATAATCACGAACAGAAATCTCGAATTCACAAAACGGACTTTAGGGGCTTTTGAAGCACAGTGAAAATTGGGTGCGATTTAGTAAACGGGGGCCATGTAGCGCTTAGGTAAAATGGCTGTAAAGTTTTGGTTAAAGTTTTGAAGGTCTGAGAGATCCACGTGGAAATCCCATAAACCTGCTTTTCTCCGTGAAAAGAAATTTTCAAACATTACTGCAATATACAGCGTGTAACAAAACTCGATGTACAAGCGGGAAACCAGTGAATCTACATCATGTTTGTAGTCGATTTTATAGAATAATATTTTTTTTATTTGACCCATAGTTTTCGAGAAAATTTATCAAGAAGAAATTTTTTTTTCGAAAAACTTTTGCAAAATTATTATCAAATAAAATTTATTTTGGTATATCAATGCTGTGTCCTATGCACCATTGGGTGCGGATAAGGGACAGAAAGTAGTAGTAGTAATCATTTATTTAGTCAAATAAAAAAAAAGTTTTTAAATAAGAATTCACGCAATTTTACTTAATCTGCGATACTTATAAAAGCTTTTATTAAAAGAAAAAACATTTTTTCTCAATCTAGATTTAAAAGTCATATTCCACGTTCGACTCCTAATACGATGTAGATTCACAATTTTTTGGGTTGTACTACGAGTTTTGTTACACCGTTGTGTTCGTTTTATTCAATAAATCCTTAAAATTTACAACTGCTTATAACTATCTGTTGGCAGTTTACTATTACTACTTTCCCTTATCCGCTCCCAGTGGTAAATAGGGCTCTGGTAAACTAAGTGCCACTCAGTTCAGAAATATTTTTATGTGAATTTCACATTAAAATAAATATTACACATTGACCCTCATCGGGAATCGAACCCGCAACCTCATGCATGGTAGACCAACGCGCTATCGCTACTCCACGAGGCAGACGAACGTAAAAAAGTTTGCCACTTACGTCATAAATATGGGATCTGACTTGGAAAAACACACGGTAACTGGAGGCCGATCACTTATATTGGAAGCAGTTGGTGAACTCCATACGTGCCACGTACACATACCTTGGACTGGCGCTGAAGCGTAAGACTGATCATCTTGCCTTTATGTAGCAAATTATCAATATTCACTGTACATAATGTACCTGTTCAGTGCCATATGCACCATTGGGTGGGGATAGTGGAGAGTATGTAGGGAGGTGTTGCCTAAGATTAGAAGCACATTGTAGTGTCCATCTGCTGGACTGAAGTCTACGAAATTTAATCTTCGGAACATGCTATTTTTTATTGATTTGGTAAGAAATATCGACGTCTATATAAAAAAGATCAGTGGCATATATCAGTGTTTATTTTTGCATATCTAGTACCTAGTTTTATTTTTTAATTTACCCTTATATGATTACTACTTATATTTATACTACTTATATTTTACCTTGTTGTACTACTTACTATTATACCTTATACAACCTATATTTACCTTACTATGATTACTACTTTATATTATGTATATTTTAGCGTAACCTCCCTCACCAATCACTTTACAATTATTGTGATATTAAGCTTTGTAAATTTGATTCGATAATGTATTAAATAAATAAATATTAAATAAATAAAAAAATTATAATTCAATAGTTTATACAGACACTTGGAACTGTTCCACTTATATTTAATTTATATATTTTTTTATTAGATGGATAAAAAACATCTTTCGTTTAGTATAATTATTTTTTAACAAGCTCCCTTTTGCTTCCGTGCACCCAAATTCAGTGAAAGTTTCAGCTTTGACTCAGCGCTGTCCAAACTTCTTATTGTTCTGGGAGAGGGTTCAATGTCAAAGGATCCTCCAAACTTCACCAGAGGTCATTTTTCTCACAAGTGGGTCAAATTTCTGTCAGGACTCTCCCGAACTATCCCCCGAGAGTGATCAATACAAGAAATCACGGTTAAGGATAATAAAGTGGGGGGAAAGTGGAAGAACACGGAGAGATTATGGTAATGAGAAGAATGAATGAGAGACATTTATATTCTCGTTGGTTTGTGGAATAAAATAAAAGTGGTATCCTGTTCGTGGCTTCCTTCGCAGCTGACGCATTAAGAAAAGTGTCTTGCCAAAAAAGGACCTTTTTTGGTTTAAGAGAAAAATGTAATTCCTACTTCCTACTAACGATGTTATGAGTATGATCGAGTAATTCATAATAATCGGTTACAAAAAACAGCCATCTTGAGAAAATATGATGTTTGGAAGGATCGAACAATCGTAAACGAAATAATTTACAAGCAGTCGAAAAAATTATAGTCGACATTTTTTATTGAATTAAAATATTTGAAAACCATTCAATGGAAGTTTTCTACCAATAAGTATTATGGAGCAAATTTATACGCTTAAATAAAAATAAAAATGGATTTATAAGTAGAAATGTGTTGATCCAAAAATGAAAAATAAAAGTTGTGTACAAATGTATTTGGTTACTGTGATCTTGAATTTTTTTATTTTAATATGATTTTCTGTAATTAATTTTCTCTCTGAAACCTTCAAACAAGGGTTTTGAATACACAACTTTATGAGTACGGGTAGTAGGTATTTTTTATTTTTTTTTTAAAAAATATTTTATTTATTTCTTATTCATTACATATATAATTTTACAGTTTAGAATGTTTGTATTTCAGTATTTAGGGTATAACCCGTGCCTAACTGACGTATGTTTATAA
The DNA here is from genome assembly GCA_022494985.1 of Micrasema minimum. Classification (NCBI taxonomy): domain Eukaryota; kingdom Metazoa; phylum Arthropoda; class Insecta; order Trichoptera; family Brachycentridae; genus Micrasema; species Micrasema minimum. The sequence goes on from JAGVSP010001783.1 coordinate 18,444, forward strand.
TTTTCTGTAAAAAAATTGGTATATTAAAATACGATTTTATGAGCATAGAGCAAAACACACCCACGATTCTTTTTTCTAACCTCTGTATTATGTATTGAAACTTATTCATTTGTGTTCCGTTGTGAAAGATTGGCCACGTTTTAATACTTTAGAGTGTCTTCGTATAATTTGTTGAAAAATCAGTTAATTTTCACAATATAAATAAAATGAGGATTATAATCACGCGTTCATGTATGAGATATAATTAACGTAAGAGCTAAGCTAAAGTAGCTTTGGCTCCAGATGTCATGGCGACCTGTGTAGATGTGACGTTTGTGGCTCACCTAACTCTTTTCTTAATCTTAATGATTATCTTCAATAATAAACTAAGTAATGTTGATTTTTCTCGCTGAATGTGAATTTAGGAGATTCGTAAGAAACCCAGTGGTTCTAAAATTGTACTAATAACTACGTCGAAACCGTTTCTTTTAAAAACCTTTCTCTTTTTTACGGATAGAGCATTCGAGAGAAAAAATTGCGACACGCGTAGAAAAAGATTTTTCTTATGAATTTGAATAAAATTCCTTGGTTCACTTTCAATTACATTTACTTCCAGTTAGTGCTTTCCCCATATTTCGATATTTTTCAGACTGGTAACATATTAAACAAAGGCATAAAATAACAATTTAACGAAATAAATTTAGAAAAATAAACATATGATTTAGATAAAAAATGACCGCACCAAATATGAAAGCACATGTTGAAAAAGCAGGTAATTAAAAAGTAGGAAATATATGTATGCAAGTGGAAGTGAACTAAGTAATTGAATTTAATTTTATACCAGTTATTTTCAATTTAAATAATTGAATCATCGATTTCCACCAAGTAATGTCAATCGAAAACATAAATCAAAATTACAAAGGTAAATCAAAGTTGAAGAAACACTGATTTGTAGGAAAACAGTGTAAGGCTGTAAGGTCATCACACAATACGTTCCGAGAGATGAGCTTCCCTAACTGCGCAGGGGACCGAGCCTTAATTTAATGCGGGAAAGTGAATTTCCCCATAAAACAGCGCCAAGTGGCATTTACGGGACGTGTCTATGGAAATAAGGGACTAGTCTATAGAATTGTGATGGGTTTGTTTACAGATAAGAGATTTATAAGGGATGGGATTCATTTCCGGAGGGAGTTAAATCTCTTGAAAAGCTCCATAAAACATTAATTTTTCATTTATAAAAATAATTTATTTAACTATTCAAATGAAACACCTTGTTTTTGACTACTTTTTATTAATAAAGCTCGTTAAAAAGTAAAACAAAATGTTTCATTTAAACAGTTTATAATGAATAACTACAACATAAATTTCATAACTTATTGAATTTAAATTGCATTTTCGATCCCATATGTGGTACATATGTATTCCACAAACTGCCACCAAGCCAGGCGATCAGGCCTACAGTACAGTAGTTGCTGTGTGCGTCTATTGTCGTCGTGCACGTAAATGATTTAAAAAATATAAAAAGTAGTCTTTTTCATTTAACTCCTTTTTAAAATTGTTCATTTATATGGAAATATCCTATCCAATGCAATAAAACTAGCCGCATTCTAACAGAAAAAGCTTGAAAATATTCTAGAAAAATATGAATTTTGATAACTCTTCTTTTTTAATATTAAAATTGTAAAATACCCATGCCAAAGTCAAGGTGCAACAGTGAAATATAGAATTTAATTATAAGTTTACGTTGCACGCCTTGCGACCACAATGCCTAAACTTTTTCTAATAAAAAAGCCGCACGGAATCTAGATTTTAGTCTTTACTTTAAAACTTTTTTTAATACATAGTTTTTTATTAAGTTTATAAGTGTCACATGAATGCTACAGCTCTATTTGTAAATGTATTAAACAAAATAATAAACGACTAATTTAACTGTAAATTTTTTAAACACTGTTTACTATGTGATGAGATTTTATGCAAGTAAGTATGTTATTTTTTTCTTGATATTATTTAGTTGGAGAAAATCTATCATGTAGGCTATTATTTGGTCTCAGGGACTGATTTGGGTCACGTACCCTACCTAGTAAAATAACTTTTTCTTTTGAAGAGATTTGATTAAATTATTCAATAATACATCAAAGAATACCACTGCATAGATAAAATAACAAAGAAACCAATTTTCTCTAAACTAAAAAGCGATGGGACTTAGATCCTTAGATGACTCAACAAAGAAATACATTTCATACTAGTCGGGAAATTATTAGTAGTAAATGTATGAGATTTTTCCATACAAATAATGGGATTTAGCCTCTCAGTCCGGCAAAGAAAGAGATGAATCCTTAAGGAAAAATAAGGTAAGGGTTTGTAACATAATATTTCAGTTTTGAGGGGCGTTCATGTGAATGGATCCCATACAATTTACTCGATTGGATTTCTGTGGTCCTGGCTATTTCAGTTTACTTTCACATTTAAAAAAAAATTAATCTTAAAATAACATCTTGAAAAATTATTAAAATGTTTATCCAGATATATTTACAGTATTTTTCTTGTACGCACATAATTATAATTATATAGATTTTCTTAGAGCTTTCCTTAAATTTAGTTTTAATATCATATATTTTAATATCATAATAATAACAACAGTTAAATAAAAATACTTGGTAAACTTCCACTTTTATTTATTTGACCAGTTGTAGTATTTTTATTTAACTGTTGTTAGTTTAATAAAATAATACGAAAAATTTAGATTAAAATTTCTTATATTCATTCATAAAAACCGATTTTTTATATTGTAATCTAATTTTTTTGTGATGTATGGTTTTTATATATATTTCATTAATTCATTATACCATATCCGCTCCCTATATGGAGCATATGGAATCCACAAAACTGCCTCCAGGCCCAAGCGAGAGAGTCGGCCCACCAGCTCCCGCGCATCCTCCCAAGTCAAGTCCACGTCCCGCAGCTCTGACGCAAACTGCCGACGAATTGTCAACAGTGGACGACCGGGACGCCGAGAAACCTGATGCCTTGTAAAATAGGCAAGCATGGTTAAGGCTCTCGGGAGGCATAGTAGTATATGGCCTAGCCAGCCGAAACGCCTTCGCCGGATGACAGTAGATACCAAGGGTTGCTGTGTCCGTTTGCCTCACCTCTGTGTTCCTTACAAAGTTTAAACCACCGCACACCTAAAATTCTTCTAAAGACACCTATTCTCAAAACTCAGAAAGTCTGCTTTCTTGGGCCCTAGTTAGGTGCCACGATTCGCAGCCATAGAGAAGAACAGGAATTAACGTTTCATTCACTTGAAAATGTATGCATTCATCATAAAAAAACATACATATTTTTTAGTTCTTAAGCAATTTTGTTTGAATTAGAAAAATGCACATTTTTTTACATGTATTTTCTTATACTTATTTATAAAAAAACCCCGGGAGTTTCAATGAAAGGCCTTTGTTTTCGCTTTCAATAAATAGTTATAATAATAAAGGTCAAAGGGCGGAATAAATAATAAAACCATAAAAGCTCCACCATAAAAGCTCTCATCTAAAGGTAATACGACGTCAATAGACAATAATTATTTTCTTTATGGAAAGCTATTGTTACAAAAGATAATAAATATATAAGCTGAATGAAAGTTGAGATAGAGCTTTATAATTTGGAAAGAAACAACACTTCATTTAGAAAATGTATAAATGATCAACTCAGTTTTTTTGTGGGTTTCTGCTTCGTAAAAAAGGTGGGCGAATTCAAACGCTATTGAATTTTTGTACATTTTTATGATTTATGTTCTTTCTTGAATTTTAATGCCTATTATATTTTTTAATTACAGAGGGCTATAACGAAAAAGCACTCTAGTTTGACTAAAATGACACAAAATTTGCCAGTATGCATATGTACCTTAGTTTTTACCATTTCCGGTTTTACAAAAATCGAGTTTTCCATACGAAAATTTTAATATTTTAATGTATTTTATACCCTCTTGTAACCATTAATCAGTTATCAAATATTTTTCATTGAGATAATTAGATTTACAATTTTTTTTTAGTTATACCGAAAATGTTTTAGCAAGGAATGATAAGGGGCTTAGAACATCCCTGGAAACTTCCTAAATTCGTCCATAACTTAATCAAATACAGTTCAAGATTGATTTAAGGCTTTTATTTAACCTCAAGTTAACATTAACCCTCTGTAGTGTGGCCAGACCCAGACAAACTTGGCTTGATAGTTTCCAAGGACAAGCGTAGGTTAACCGAAGTGTAAATGTGATAAATTAGGAAGGATATTATGAAAAGGCATTCCTGGATAAAAAGAAGTCTCCAGGAATAGCAATCAGGTTAGGACGAATTAAACAGACTGAAAAAGAGGGTTCTTCTGATATCCTTGAGGATAATTAAGATCCCTAAAAATCACTAAGCAAAGTTCTTCCCTAATACTTAACTTTTTTAAATTAGTTTATTCTGACTAAGAGGAACTTGTGATGAGAAAAATTAATTTCGTAATTCTGGAAGACTTTTCCGATATTCGCGCCCGTATCGGTTAGGACGTTTGACCTGCCAGTAGAATTAGATTTTTCGTGAATATAAATTTTAATATTGTGTTTTTCTACTCATCATTAGATACCCTTTAGCCGCCGGATTCATTTTGCCTTTATATATAACGTAGGTACACTACACTGGTATTATTATTAATAATTATGATTTATTTTTTCATAATTTTTTCATAATCATCCTTGATACAGCATTTAAAAATATTGATTATGTAAAAAACAATAATTGTTTTATGACGCGAACATGTTAAGATTGGCGAAAACCATGTAAGGAGAATTAAAAGGGAAGTTTTACAACGACATTTTACAACGACTTTTTATTTCTATTTTAAAATACAAACCGTTTGCGCTTTATTGGAAGTTTGATTTAAAAACTGAATCTAACCAACTAACTAACCATCACGCCATTTCCCCGTCGGGGTAGGCAGAGAGAATAGAACGCCATACGTACAAGTACTTGACGTACTTGTTCATGCCATGTCTTTCTCGGCCTTCCGCGGCTTCTACATCCAGGCACACTTGCATTTAAACTTCTTTAAGCCGTTCTTTCATCACTCATTCGCTCCACATGACCAAACCATCGTAAACGCCCTTTCTTAATTTTGTCGATATTGCTTATCTCAGTCTTGTACTCTGCTCTAATTTCGACATTTGTACACCTATCATACATAGTCTTACCACACATTGGCCTGAGAGATCGCATGTCAACAGCATTCAGTCTACTTTCATCCTTCTTTTTCCAACACCACGCTTCACTACCATACATAAGGGTTGGTACCAGAACTCCGTTGTGTACTGCCAATTTTGCTTCTTTCGATAAGTTCTTATTTGCCACTATCGATTTCAAGGCACCACTAACTCTGTTTCCGGCCCTAACCCTTCATCAATGTCCTTATCCACATTTCCGTCTCTTGTAAACATACTTCCCAAATATACAAATTCTTCAACCTGCTTCAATCTGTCTCCATTTACTATAATATTACACACGGTCATATTCACATTTCTTTCAAAAATCATAAAAACTGAATATTGAAAACATAATATTTTATCATCATTCCATATCCGCTTCGTATGTGGATCCAATTTAATTACTTTCAAGAAGACTTGAAAATGTCTCTTCAATGTATTAGCCTATATATTTTACCCGTAAATTTAATTTTAGGTTATATTTACTTATGTTAGTGTATGCGCAGAAAAGGAGCATTAAAAAAAACATGTTCTAAAGAAACACCAGAAGAGTCTATTTATCGGTATTACCACAGTTGTGGTATTTTATTTATATGAAGGTAACAGGCACCTTCTCCCCTGAGAGATAATATGATGTTTAAGTTACATCCCCTTCGCACCGTACGTATGCGGAATGTAAGTGAATAGGACTTGCGCCGTTGTGATTTACGTCCGTATTACACTTGGGGAAGAAATAAGGGGATTAAACGGAGGTGCGAGAAACGGGAGAGAAGATAGTATTACCCTTAAATTATATCGTGACCATTCTGAGCAAAAGCGTTAAGTCAAAAATTTTACTGACATTAATTTATCCAGTATTCATATAAAAATAAGCCGTTACAACCTTCGATCAAGAATTCACTAGAACGCGGGCTCCCATAAAAAAATCTAAAAATACACACTTCCTAGGGTTAATTTCATAACGCCATTTATTATCAAATTCCACCGTCTAAAGACTCCAGCACTTAGGCCAATAAACGAAACGTGTGACGTAGATGTGGCCTGGATACAGAAGTCGAGAAAGACACGGCATGATCAAGTACAACCAGTGCTTGAAAGTGGTCATGTGAAGAGTCGGAATAATCGGCGTGCGTGCATGAGAAGACTTATGAATGTGGAGAAAGCAAGAGAAGTATGCCAGGACAGAGTGGAGTGGCGTTCTTTCCTTTGTGCTTATTCCATCGGGGGAAAAACGTGATGGTTTGTTAGTTAGTTTTTAGTCACCCAGAAAAATAAGGACTTTTAAAAATATTTTCTGTAATAAGTCGCGCAACATGTTTTTTTTCTCAGAAAAAAAATATAATTCGTTTTTATTGATTTTTATAGATTTTTACGTAAAATTTAATAGTTAATTCTGAATTCTAATAAAACATGTACCAGAAAGGAATTTTTTAAATGGTAATAATTTTAATAATAATAAATTACAGTTTTAATAAATTTTTGTAGTTAATGCTTCAGAAATCTTAAAATTCAAGTGTGGTAATTTTGACTTAATGCTTTACCGCAGAACAGCCACGATATCTCAGAGCGAGATTACCGAAACGTAATTGTAAGGTTCATTTCAAAGTCAAAAACAGCATTAAAAGAATGTGGTTACGTTTGTACGAAAGAAAACTAACAAGTTACACGCTTTTTCTTCCTCTCAAAAGTTTTCCGACCATTGGCATGGCGGGAAAATAAAGTTTTTCTGTGATTTATTTCAGCCATTTGAATGAAACCATTCACAAAGATAAATTTAGTAACAATCTTAAAATAGTATTTATGTACTTTTTTGCTTTTAAAAATGATGCATTGTAAAAAAAAATACGGAAAAAATGACGACTCGGGCGCACTCCATTTTATACGGATGTATTATTTAGAGAAAACTCCTTTTTATTATACAGTAAATTTGCTATCTGCTTTTTGGTATCATTATGAGGAAAATATTATAACACACATAATTTATTTTTTTTCCAATTCCATCCATAATCGGAACGCAAGAGTTTACCTATTTATCTTCCTTTCGTATTTGAACGTGGATAACTGCATAGGTTACTGAATTGTTACAACAAGTGCACAGTACTTCCATAATTATTATACAGAATAATTATATGTGCAATAACAAAGCTTGAGCAGTTTGTAAGATTTAGTTTATGTGCTTTATGGTTTGTATAATTGTTATCATTATCATTGAAATATTTTTGTCATTAACTAAGTTATGTTACAGTTTCTGTATTTCCTTATTATTTTTAAATATCTAGTGTCTAGAAGAATTTCAAATACCATGAAGAAAAAATGAGTAAGTAATTTTCAGCGTCGTAGCGTAGTGGGAACGCATTTGGCTACCGTGCATGAAGTCGCATGTTCGATTCCCATAGGGGGTCAACATGAAATATTTATTTACATGTGATTTTTATATTAATATTTCATGGGAAGTGAAGCGTAAGACTGATCATCCTACTTCTTATAATAAAATAATGAAGATACACTGCATTCGGTGTACCAATGCAGTGCCCTATGCACCATTGGGTGCGGATAAGGGAAAATAGTAGTAGTAGTAGTAATTTTTAATGAATATTTATTAGAACAGCAGAGCGATGTTTGAATTAATTACCAAAATACCAAGTGTTTAAAGAGTATGACCATTTTACAACCTTTTTATGCGCTGTCTGAGTGAAATAAATTCGTAAATATTTGAGAATAATTAACACGCCGCGCCGTCACAAATGTCAAAAGCCATTAACTCCATCACGCCCCACCTGAAGTGGAGATGGCGGAGTTTATCCGTAGAAGCGCCATTCGCTTTACATTTTTAATTTCCTCTTTTACCACCCTAAACACGCTAGCGACAGATTCAAACAAATATAAATAAAATTGTAACCTTATACTATGATAGCCCAGGAAATACAATAATGAAAAATCAGGAAAGAATCGCACATAGGCATTAGGCTTAGCCCGTGTTACCAAAATATATCACTTTTATGACTCTCCCTTATCAGCACGCAATGGTGCATAGGGCACTGCATTGGTACACCAAATGCAGTGTATCTTAATCTTTTTTTTTTTTTACATGAAGTTAAGATGATCAGTCTTACGCTTCAGTACCAGTCCAAGGAATCACACATGAAATATAAATATGAAAAATTATATGTAAATATATAATTCATGTGGGAATCGAACCCGCGACCTCATGCACAGTGCCCAAATGTACTACCACTATGCTACGAGGCAGACAAATTTTTAGATAAAGAATGTATTTATTATTGGTCTTTAATGCCAATTTTTAGGGTTTCGTAAACCTGTTAATTTGGCTCGTAGAAAAAAATTAAATAATATTAATTCGCATGCCTCTACATTTATCTAGCTTCACGATGTGTGGTACTCTTAATAATATTTTTAGAGTAATTTTTAATGACTTTGTATATTTGTTGATTGTTCTCCACATCCAATCATTCCATACGGCAGGAATTAATGTACTAGAGCAGAGTAAATCGTCTTTATGTATTACGAAATAAAACACATTAGTTACATAAGTACTTAAGTATTTCCAATGCTTTGTATGTAAGATAGTGTCCATCCACTTTAACAATATATATTAATAAAATATCGAAAGATGGAACTTTTGAGAAGGGTTGTAAAGGGTTAACTTTATTCTCCCGATACCATCTGTATTCTATTCACCCTCCGCCGACCAACAGGGAATTAGAAAATATGCCCACGAACTGGAAAATTTTATGAAAAATAAAAATTGCTGTAATTAAACCATAAACCGCGGACACCTGTTAATTACACGCTTCATTCTGTGCATATAAACCAATTAAAACTCTGATATTATTGATATCCCAACAGAGACAGAGAAACTCTGGAAACTAATGTGGATTATCTAGGCGTTTGCAGGGCTTATGACCTGTCATTGGCTGGGTTAAGTGGCCACTTGATGTACGAGTATTACAACATTCCCCATTCCGCCCATCATCTTTTAACCATATATGACAATTTTTTGAAACTTCTATATATTTATTTTTATTTATTAATTAATTTGTACTAAATACTTTGCACTCCCAATTGAGTTACAAAACTCATTCTGGGACAGATATTAGAAAAAGAAAGACTAAATATTACAATACTTCAGATTACAGAGTACCAATGCTAAATCTAAAAATACAATAATCACAAAAGGAACAATAATCACAAAAGGAACAATATAGAAAAATTAGCCATTATCCCAATTAGAGAAAAAATATTTAAAAAGTAGTCTTTTAGTGCTTTGTTTATAATACATCAAGTAGCCACTTAACCCAGCCAATGACAGGTAATAAGCCCTGTAAACGCCCAGATAATCCACATTCGTTTCCAGAGCTTTTCTCTGTCTCTGTTGGGATATCAATAATATCTGATATTAGCCCAGCGTGGGTATAATCCAGTAATTTGTCTACAAGTATTTGTCCACATTCAAAATGTTTTAATTAAAACTCTATTCATATTCATACTCTATACATTCACTCAATTTTACCCACGACGGGATTATTTATATTATAATCATTATCTGATTATGTTGTGCAGGCTAAATGGATGGTGTGTCTTAATTTAGAAAATTTTCTACAATTTTGCATAATTCATGTTACATGTCATCTCCCAATCACCCATTTCAATATGATATATTTAAAGTAAAATACCATCATCATTTCACATCCATTCCCTACGTGAAGCATATGGATTCCATAAATTGTCTTCAAGCTAAGCAATCTTTTATCTTAAATCTTCGAAAAGTTACCAAGGTTAATTTGGTATCTATTGTATAGAAATACAAGCTGAAATTTAATTTGTATTTTTCCAGTTTCGAAAGTTTTTAGGATGCGAAAAACACCAGTTGTTTTATCAGAATTTAAAAAATGTGTCGACAGAATGAAAAAGGGTAAATGTTTTTCTGATGACGCTTTTTTAATATTATGAAAATGGGAAATCGTTGAGAGATTTTAAGTATTAACAGAAAAGATAAAAGTGAGTAAAAGTAGGCTAAGCCACCAGTAAAAAAGTGTATTTTATAAAAATCCGTTAATCTTAATGTATTGTTTTTTGAAAAAAGGGGGTACCTAGTGCTTTTATTTTTGCGTTTTTGGAAATGTAATACTAAGTATGAGGGGGCGCGTTGAGTGGGAACTAATGGATTAGTTTTGTTACAAAACGCTCGCTGGTTACAACTACTATTTAAAAAAACGTTTCATATTAAAAATAAGTTTAAAAATTGATCAGTAGATGCCGGTTGTGCTGTGTTATCTCTAAACGCAAAATAAGTATTTCTTCTGACATTACGCTAGTCAAATAAATATACTTTTAACAACAACATTTTGAATGAATACAAATACTTGTAGAGAAATTACTGGATTATACCAATGCTGGGCTGATATCAGATATTATCGATATCTCAACATAGACAGAGAAACTAGTAATACATCAAGTGGCCACCCAGCCAATGACAGGTCATAAGCCCTGTAAACGCCTAGATAACCCACATTCCTTTCCAGAGTTTCTCTGTCTCTGTTGAGATATCACGTTGAATATCAAATAAATATATATTCCAAAAATTTGGTCAATGCAGAATAAATTTTTCGGTCTAGAATTATTGTGGAATATTATTGTGGAATTATTGTGGAATATTGACGCAGTGTTTAGCGATCACTTAACATTGGTCGTGAACCCTGTAAATATGAGTACCCTGTGAACATTCTATATTCTTTTCTTGAGAAACATCTAATCTCTGTTGTGATGTTTTAGGAGTCAGATAACGGATAAGGGATGATGATGGTGATATTAAAAAATAAAGAATTTATAGTATACTCTGGTAAGGCAAGATAACATTAAAGAAAAATAATTAATTAACGATAGCGCAGCGCCACTTCACATTTATTGGACGTAAGATATATAACCAAATGGAAACCAAATTATTAACGGACTTCTCCAAATACAGGGTCGGTGTCGTTAGTTGGATAAGTCTAATGAGTCGTGTATATATTGAAAATGCCTGCAAAAATGTAGCTATGTGATAATTAAAATTTGGTATGCAAAAATATTGTTTAGTAAATTCTAAATTTGTGAAATCCAAACTTGGTTCTATTATACTAATTATGTAAATATTCTATTATGTTTAGTACTACAATGTGTTATGTATAATACTACAATGCCCTGACTCGACACGGACTATCTAGTGAGTCGGGGCCAAATCATTGGCATGGGTCTCTACTTGATTGAGTCGCCATCCCATTATTGTGATTATATTAAATGTGAAATGTAATGAATAAATAAAATAAAATAAATTAATTAAGTGTAAAAAACGGTCCTACTAATGTATTTTTTTAGTCAATATTTCTAGGTGTTAAATTAAGGATGGTTTTTCTTTAAAAAAAATTAATGAATGTCGCCCTACGTTTGCGTCTGTGCCAAGAGAAACAAATTTAAGAGAAATTGAACACGACATGTTTGTAGCACATTAGAGGTGACGTAAATTGATATAGACATGGAAGAAAATGTGTAAGAAAAAGATTAGTTTAAGAAAGAATATACAATAGTAAAAGTAATAAAAATATGTTAAGAATATGTAATAATTTATTCAGTGGATTGCCTTGTTTGATTGTAGTAAAACTACTTGATTGATAAAAAAACTTTAATAAATATAATAAATTCATAATAATCATAATTGAATGTGTGAGAAGTCTTTTAGATATATGTAAGAAAATAAAAACACAACAGATTTTCCATCCGATTTTTTTGGTTTTTGAAATATGTCTCAAATCGCTTGATTATATCTCTGTAAAAACATAATTAGAAATCCTAAATTTGATAAATTTTCTAGAAAAAATATTCGCTTGAATCCAGTTTAACTGGGTTTGATTAATCGTATTATTTAATCGAATTAGGCAAATGAGTGTAAATATTTAAATGGCGTTACTTTTCCATTAATTTTTGAAGAAAACAAGGACAAATAAATATAATGAATGCTTTGTGACATTAATTTTTCAGTCGTAATTGAAATTGTGTTCCTATTGATTTAACAAAACAGTGAAAGAAATTAGATAGTTGCAGATTATGTGATTTTTTTTTTCTTGATGGAATCATAGTTACAAAATACTGTGATTGGCTTCTTGTACATAACTAATTCTACTTCCACTACTTTTCCGTATCCGCACCTAATGGTGCATAAGGCACTGCATTGGTACACCAAGTGCTGTGTGTTTTGATCATATTTTATTTATTACATTTCACATTTAATATAATCACAATAATGGGATGGCGAATCAATCGGTAGACACCCATGCCAATGATCTAGCCCCGACTCACTAGATAGTCCGTGTCGAGTCAGGGCAGTCTCGATTTTTGATTGTTCCACCTTTAGTTGATTGGCTAAAAGTCCTTGATACATGTATTAATTAATCAATGGTCCCAACAAACATAAACCTAATTTACGGAGGCCCACAGAGCCGCCCGACCGAGGCCTGAGTAGAATCTGGAAGGACTGATGGAAGATAAGAAGGTAAGATGATCAGTCATTCGCTTCAGTACCAGTCCAAGGTATCACACATGAAATATTAAGATTCTGGTAATACATAGAATTTGATTAAATCTAATCTTTGAAAGCAAATTTTAGAGAATAGTATCAAGAATTGTCGTAAATTTTTAATAAGTTAATACATTTTCATTAAAATATGAATTACTCGGATTCAACTGTAAATCTGACTATAAAATGGCATAAAAAAAATTAAATGGCCTCAAAATGCCTTTTGATAAATGTCACGTACGGATTGGTATATAAATTATGCTAAGCGCAGAACATAAATACAAAAAAGATATATCGTGTCTCATTTCTATAGATCACCCGTTTCACAAATTGAAAGATCACGCATAACGTTACAGAAATAAAGGAAAAAATATTCCTCCTTTCTATTGACCTAATAGCTCCTGTAACGCAATGGGGTGATTTATTTTAAAACTGATATTCGTGATATTAGGAACATAAGGGAAATATTTTTTATCGCAACCCTATCTAAACCACGTGCTAAAGATGAATGGCTTCAAGAAAAAATATCGGAATGAAATATAATAAAATATCGTAATATATATTTACAAGAGAAATTACGATCTTTTATTTATTTGATTTTTGTCCCTCTATAGAGATGAAGTTGTTTTTTTTTTAAATTCGGGAATGTGAATATTCGACTTAATTTCAATATCAATACAGAGATGTCGCTAGTTTCGCGCTAGTGGATGGTTTTCAGACATGTAACATATGGGAAATATAAAAAGTGTTACCTGGTGTGGATATTCGCTAAATAAGCGGAATGGTGAATATTGTAGTACGTCAAGTGGCCACTTAACCCAGCCAATGACAGGTCATAAGCCGTGTAAACGCTAAAATATCCATATTGCATAATACAACTTTTTAATGTATCCCCTCGATTATAGGATTTCCCAACATTCACGTAGCAAGATATAAATCTGTGATTAATAATTATTAAAAGATATTAGGACCTACGTATTTGATTCTAAAGATGTTATTCGCAAAAGTCAGGAAACTATCATGAAATATGTCCATGTTGCTGCTTCGTGAACATTTGTAGTATTCCCGATACATGCGGGCCAAGGGTGTTTGGTATGTCGAGTTGTTAGTAAACTATGGCAATTTAAATATGTCTCTGTGTCTTAGGCCCAAAACACACGGGGAAACGCAAAAATGACGAAATTGCAACTCTAAGTTACTTTTGAGTTTATGCTATATAGTCCTATAGGAACCACACACGACGCAACTAGTTTGAAACCTGTCTATGCGTTTCAAAGTATAAGACTATATGATATAAACTCGAATGAAACTCAAAAGTACCTAACTAAGAGTTGCAGTTTCGTCATTTTTTGCGTTTTACCATGTGTTTTTGGCCTTAGTCCCGCGTTTATGTTAATTTTAGTGTTAGTGCCCACTTTGTAGACACTAACACTAAAATTAGTTTAGTTTTGTGTTTAAATTTAGTTTAGTATCGAAATGAACCCTGAGATCTTTGATAACATCAACTCTTTCCAACGGTTCATTGCCAAGGGTATATATTATAAAATATTGTATATTAGATTATTTTTTTGTGGGCTATGTTAGGCTCATGTATATACTAACAAGCCCGATTGACGCATTGGAAGACAACATTGAAGCATTTATTCGTGAGATACCGGCCGAAATGTTGGAAAGTGTATGCCAAAATTGGACTAAGCGACAGTTTTTAGTATTTTTTCTCTCTAGTGACATCTGTTGAGAAGATTGTTAAGAATTTTTGGCAATCTAACTTTATTGGTGTAGGTAAGGCTCTTAACCCAGCCAATGACAGGTCATAAGCCCTGTAAACGCCTAGATAACCCACATTCGTTTGCAGAGTGTCTTTGTCTCTGTTGGGATATCAATAATATCTGATATCAGCCCAGCATGGGTATAATCCAGTAATTTGTCTACAAATATTTGTATACGTTCAAAATGTTGATAAAAATATGTGTTGATTTTTTTACTGGAGAGTAAAAGTACTAACTTACTTTTACGAGTTTTTCTCAAAAGTTCAAAAATCTTCTTCTCGAAGTTTTCAAGATCCCGCGCTAGATTTCTCACGGATTCATAATTTAAAGTCGAGAAAGCCGTTCCAGAGATTCATGTTAATCCCTGATGTTTTGATTGTTATAAACGACACCGAATCTATCAAAGACCAATAAGGGCGGCCGTTTTCTAAACTATCTTAGAAAGGGCCTTTTTGCTCGGGACTCAAGATATAAGTTGTGTTGTAAGGAGGAATGATGTAAGTCTATTTTACGTAAATATTTTTTTATTTAATTTTAAATGATTTTATTAAAACTTAGAATGCATTCCCTATAAAACTTACAAACAAGTTTGGGCATAAGGATCTGAAAATATGGTTACATAATAATATATAAGACGATGCGAATTACAAATATTAGTTCTTGAAGTAGTAAAACACAAATTTGTCAAATGCTTTCACGCCTGAGAGTAATGACGCGCGCAGGCTATAGAGAGGCCCTTTCGCCGTTTCCCATAGAGCGGAAGCGTTGCAAATTTTTGGTTAGCGACAACTTCACTCTGCTGGCGGCCATTATTATTTGTTTGACAACAGACGCGTAACGGTCACTTTCGTCGCTTTGCTAGTAAATAACGTGGATACTTCCTGATTTTAATCATCAAAAACGGCAATGGTGAAATTGTAGTATGCTTGGTTGTAGCAGTAAGAGTGTCAAAGGTATTTAAAGGAGTCACATTTCACAGGTAATTGATTTCGATAAATAAATTATTTTGATTTACATTGATTTTGTCATATATTGTCCCTAACATGGGTATTATTTGTATAAAAACTTTCCTTTTATCAACATATTTACATTATTTACCAGTTTTTCTTAATTTAGGTGATCAATTTGTAAATTAAAGTATGTTTACTGTTGATAGTGACAGTTGATTACTGTCGATATGCCAAGGCCGCATTAGGCAGTTTTGTAAACATTGGCATTTGTGTTTTGCTGCAAACTATAGCCAACTTCGTGTTTGACAATCATAGAATGGTTTTTTGACCCTTTAGGCCCCTCTATAAGCCTGCGCGTCATTACTCTAAGGCTTGACGTGTTTATAGTAGCCTGACAAAGCCAAATTTCACAAAAAAGTCCAAAATAATCACTTGAATAAAGCACTCCTCACAAAAAACCATCGTGCGTAATTCTATTTTGTTCAACTCTTAAATACACATCTCTATTGCCACATTTCTTTCACCAAAAATCTTTACTTTTTTTTTTTAAATGGGGGAATTCGCTCCAACAAAATATCCATGGTTAGTAATTGTTCACAGTCGCTTATTTTGTCGTTTATCTTCTGTGATTGAATCGGCTGCATTGGGTTGCTATAATTGTAAGTTCGTTTTTGTACTCCTTATCTAGTATCTTAAAGGTAGAACATGATTGAAAAATAATTGGTTAGAATCCATAACTTTTGATATCAGGAAATTCATTAAGGTTTTCACAGTCAGTACACAGTCATGCCAGCGTAAGACTTAAAATAAAAAGAAACTGGTCTTAGATCATATGGAGTTGATCAAAAAGCCAACAGAGACAGAAATTAATAATGTCTGAAACTATCATCATGCCATTTACCCGTAGGGATAGGATTTGATAAGGTAAACAAAATTTTTTTTTCGACTCTGTCTGATGTAGTGTATCATTCTAGTTCCTTCATTCATTTGTAGATTCATGTGTGATATTACAAAAGATCTTGTCGTACTTGGTACCACCATGTCAAAAATATTCTGTATCGGCCTTCCTCTTAATCTTCATACTCCCAGGCTCCACTCGCATTTTATACTCTTTTAGCCGTTGGTCATCACTCATTGCTCTCACCACTTTCAACGCGTACTGTGAATCGAATTAAACTTGTCTTAGCTTGACGCTTGCTCTAATTTAGAAACTTTCTGTATTATTTCAACATTGGTCTTACCACAGAATAGATTGCACTTTGCATCAGTTGCCTTCTAATGTTTTCAGACATAGCTTAGGCCATACATATGGGTACAAATACCAGAACTGTTGATACTGCAGTCTAATTGACTATATCTTTATTTTCAAACTTTTAAATTTACTGGGTTACAGGAAAAAACTCCATGCTCACTGAAGCCCTGTGAACTACTGAAAAATTCTTTATTTTATGAAATACTATTTTACTATATTTTACCCTCTTTAACTCTAAACCTTCTCTCAATGTCCTTATCCAATTTCCGTTCTTGCAAAATTTCTTCCTAAATATATCATAAATTCTTCAATTATGCTTGAATCTGTATACATTTTACTCATATTTATTACAAATAATTAAAATCAAGCATGTAATGATTGGCCTTGCTAGGGGAGAATTACAATTACGAAGAGGATGGTACTCGAAAATTAAAAATCTCTAAAATACAAAAAACGTTGAAAATAACAATTGACTCCAGAGTTTATAGCAATTTGCCGTTATTGATATCACTTAACTGTATGTACCATCGTTACTATTACATACGTTTGACATTCAATGTTACCGAACGCCGTGTTACGGCGAAATTTAAAGTGCTGTTGACTCGAAACAGACACAGCAAAATATGGCTATATTTACCAATCCATTATGGATCATTGTAATCCATGTGACTCACAATATCAAAATGTTTTACCTTTCGAAACGAGCAGTTCCAAATTACATTTGCGACAGATAAAAACGAATAAAATCAATCTACTAAATCTGACTGAAATTCTGTTCTCGATGGTAGTTCTAAAAAATTCATACTTATAAATTTTGTCCTAGCTTAAATTTCCTTGAGTTATCTTATTTTAATTTATTGTGAATATATAGGTGTGTAGAAACCTTAGAGTAATTACGATGTCGCGCAGGCTATAGAGAGGCCCTTTCGCCGTTTCCCATAGAGCGGAAGCGTTGCAAATTTTTTGGTTAGCGACAACTTCACTCTGCTGGCGGCCATTATTTATTTGTTTTGACAACAGACGCGTAACGGTCACTTTCGTCGCTTTGCTAGTAAATAACGTGGATACTTCCTGATTTTAATCATCAAAAACGGCAATGGTGAATTGTAAGTATGCTTGGTTGTAGCAGTATGAGTGTCAAAAGGTGTTGAAGGAGTCAATTTCACAGGTAATTGATTTCGATAAATAATTAATTTTTGATTTACATTGATTTGGCATATATTGTCCCCTAACAATTGGTATGATTTGTATAAAAACTTCCTTTTATCAACATATTTACACTGTATTTACCAAGTTTTTTCTTAATTTAGGTGATCAATTTGTAAATTAAAGTAAGTTACTGTTGAAAGTGACAGTTGATAATAAAAAACAAATAAATTAAAACTATCGATTGCCAAGGCCGCATAGGGCATGAGTAAAACATTGGCATATTGGTTTTGCTGCAAACTATAGCCAACTTCGTGTTTGACAATCGTCGGAATCGGTTTTTAGACCGTAGGGCACCCTCTATGGCCTGCGCGTCATTACATCTAAGGGCGTAAACAGTCTCAAAAGAGTAATTAATTCCTGCATGCCTCAATGATGAAAATAATAGTAGTCTTTTATGGCTAATTATGAGTTGTAAGTAGTATTACTCCCAAATCAGAATGTAAAGGTTCAAATTTCGTTTCGCCAGCTCGTAGTTTCTTGTATAACGTAAAAACTCAAATATATTTCCATCTTACAGATGTCGAAAACAATTTTTTTACTGTTGTAATGTCTGTAAAATGTAGTTACTAAATAATAATAATAACAGTAAAATTGCTTGCTACACTATTATAAAAAAAATCGTATGTATGATAGCTATACGTATATGTTCGACAAGTATATAGTATGTTTATGAATGTTGAATGATGTTAAAGTTATCTACAATCAACTATTTTGCTCTAATGATTTTAGTATTTTAGAGTAATTTCAATGTGAAGCTATAAAAGCTTCAGGCTGTTGGCTCCAGGAAACACGAAAAGAAAACATTAGTCCCAGTAGCCCTATGATTAGTAATATGTTGATAGTTAATAAATTATTTGGATGATAGTTATCGTAATGTTGGTGATTATGTTGATGTTTATAGAATGTTGATGTTCAAAATTATCTACACATTTAACGTTTTGTGCTCTGTGGATTTTAAGGGTTTTAAATAATTGTGGGTAATTTTAAATGTTCGAGATAAAAGCTTCGCAGGTGTTGGTTCGAAAGGAAACATCTGAAAGAAAACATTTTCACGTAATATTTCACGTTGACCTGGTGGTCGAAACTGCAGCGAAAACAATATTACTATACGGTGATGTATTTTTGATTGTAATTTGGCACGGTTTGAGTCCTTATCCGATAAAAATCTGGAACAACTACTATCGTAATCCAAAATTCAATAAATTCTTTCTCCCCAATTTTAAGCGCCTACATAGTAAAAAAAAAGTGGCAAGGAAGAATGGCCGTTTCATTTATGAAATATTATTTTTAGATTTCTGTAATAATATTGCGTAAAGTTTTTAGATGTGCGCTCTTTATCTCAATATTTTCCGTTAAAGATTTTTAAAGTTTGACAAAGTAGACAAAATAAATAGATTTTTTCACAAATGTAAAAATGTGAAAACTAAATGTATAAAATATCTAATAATAAATATTTTGTAAAGGGTCCTATAGATCTAAAGAAAAAAATGTGACCACCCACATCCGGCCGTATTTTACGTTTTTCGAATTATTAATCGACAGAATTGAATTTAACAAATTAATTGAAAGCATTTTATTATGTATCTTAGGAAGAATTAGCAGATTTATTATCGAATTATAGAATTATAATTATAATTAATTTAGAATTAATATAATCTTTGTAGAAATAATTTTTATAAATATAGATAAACTTGTTTTATGAATTTATTAAATAAGTTTTAGCTAACGTCATAACATATAACAAACGTTTATTTTATCTAACATCTTGGTTCTAGAGAGTACTCAAACTCAAAAACTATCAAAAAGCTACAAAAAACAGCTAGCGGTAGTAAAAACTGAAAAGTAAATTATCGTAAAATACACTAGAGTTTCAAATATAGACTAACTTCAAACTTTATATCTACTACTTTCCGCATATGGTTTTTTTACCTAATTTGACTTTAACGTTCGACGTTCTTGCAACTTATTGGGAAGAGTTATGTAAAACAAAACGAATTTTGGATTCATGTGTCACCTAGGCTGCTTATTTCCTCATGTTTTAACCGAGAATTTCTCTATATTTTTTCCCGTGAAGATGGACAATACTTTATCTAACATCCATGGAAACATTTGGGGGCAAACTCACAAACCTTGATCGACAGTTGAATAATGGCCCCCAAAGTGTCCTATAAACAAATATTAAATCTAAATAATGTAAATCCTATGGGTTTGTAAATCCGGAAAAAACAAATGCACGCGTAAAGAATTATATTTTATTTATTCTAAATGACTTTTATGAGTTAAATTTATGTAATTCTGTAAAGGCTGTAATGCTTTCAATCCTGATACTTTGGGCGGTTTTGTGAGTTTTTTACGAAAAAGGACAGAATCAATGCACAACATTTTGTCCAAAATATAAATCATTAAATTAAGTACTCTTATTGGTATTTCGTTAAAATCTTAGGATGAGTATTTAGAAAATAATGTATTGTACAGTTTGTCCGAGACATGTCATAATTTCACACAATTAAGTCATTAATACGTATTAGAAGCGAGAATTAATATCATTAATAGTACTCTTCACTAGGGCATGATAAATACAATTGTAATTTACTATCGAATACTTTTTTTTTATGAGCATGCGTTTTAAAATAACAAACATACTTTACAAAAATTATAAATGCAATAAAACTAAATAGTGTTTTCTGCAAATACAAACTGTGTATAAAAAAAAGGATTACACTCTGTATAGCATTGAATTATTTTTATTAGGTAGGTATTAATATAGGCTAACATAATAAAACCGGTTACTTTAATTTTTTATACTATTTTTTAAAATTATTTTTAACGCCAGTTTTTTTAATTAATGTTTTTCTCCAATAATAAAACAGTTTTGTATTAAAAGGCATAAAAATGGAGTTATTTTTTTAAATTGTACCCGTATTATAACAAGACACTTTACTTACACAAAATCGAAGTTTTAAATTGGTTTACATGTGAAAAAAGTAAATTTAACGAGCATGACCATTACTTAAAATAGCTTTTCATACCAGTTTATGCAAAACTGGCAAATCAATGGTACATACATTTATTATATTACGAATGCATGAGCTAGTTACTAGAAACAAGGATATCTTGTAACAGAAATACATCTTAAAATTTATCGTAAATCGGTTTTACAAAGATTTTTAAATGTAAAGATATATTGTGGATAGACTAGGTGGTTAAAATAAATCCTTTACTTATCAATCCTATTTATTTGCCAAACTGACTCAACGTAACAGAAAAAGAAAAAAGAGAGAATTTTAAGAAAAATGTTTTTTTTAGCAATTTTAAAAAACGAAATATTTTCAATTAAATAATCATGTATTCTTTCATTTGTTATCAGTTGAATCATAAAAACCTTATTTCTCAAATTGCCAGCTTATTATTTTTCGGTCATGACATTTCATTGTTGTGGTATGAACAAGTGGCCACATTTTTTACGTTGAACCATAATCAGATTTGGATACCCTAATAACCAATTTTCGCTAAATGGCAACCTCTTTAAAAATTGTATGTACATACTTATACAAGTCACTCTTCTGGAAGAGAAATAACATGAGTCATTAAACTTCAACATTATTGTGTGTTATTAAGAATAGGAGAACTAACTATTCTCATGTCACGCCATTTCCCCGAAGAAATAAATTAGACCGTAACGAACGCAACTTTATATTTTAAAAACATATTTTCGTACTTGATAGTAGCAAATATTAAGTATGCCATATAGAGGTTTCTGATAGTTGCTACGCATAAACATTAGAGTCATGTTTTATTCTTATTTTTACCTACATCTTATAATGAAAACACATTTTAACATAAATAATTTCGCTAAATCATAATACCTCATCTTGTTAAAACAAAGAAACGTATATTTAAAGTCCTTTATTCTATATACTTCAAGTGCATATTATTAATACAAAACTAATTATTACTAAGTACATAGATTATTTAGAACAGAGCTTTAAAAACATCCTTGGTATCCCAAGAGATTCACATGTCAAAGATTAATTTAATCGTTACAACGTAAAAATACTTCCGTATTCAAAACTATTCCATTGCATGCTGGTATCACTTTATACTAATTTTGAATATCATAAATTCCTTCGGTTCACACTAATTTAAAGTAACAAGTTCAATTACGATATCCACAGCCATAACACACGAAACTCTAAAAAACTATACGTGTCGAAATCTCATTCAACTAAATTTGGCGTAAAATCTTGTAGAAAGCATTGCCCGCACTCAATTCAATAAACTACCAAACGAAATTCAAAATCAAAAGACGCGATAATCCCAAAACGAAAAGCACTAAAGACTACTTTTTAAATATTTTTATTAAAAATGGATAATGGGCTAATTTTTCTATATTGTTTCCTATTTGTTACTTTTGTTATTATTGTTCCTTTCTGTGATTATTGTATTTTTAGATTTAGCATTGGTAACTCTGTAATCTGAGTATTGTAATATTTAGTCCTTTCTTTTCTAATATCTATGTCCCAGAATGAGTTTTGTAACTCAATTGGGAGTGCAAAGTATTTTGTACAAATTAAATTAATAATCACGATAAATAAATAATGCAAGGAGTAAATTTTCATCAGTAATACTAGATTATAACTATCTGTTTTACCAACCATGGTGACTGTCAAGATTGGTAATCAATGGCAGTGTACTTCGGCCATAGTATAGATAATGTTTGCAGATAATTTTACACATTGTTTGCCCTGTAGATGCCGTCACTGCAGAAATCAAGTGCTTGCTTTAATAACTCAATTTACAGTAGTAATTTATGGTAATCGTTATCCCTACAATTCAAAAATTTCTTAGTCCCGAAAACTATTTTGAATGCAACATGAGTTGAGTTGTGTAGAATACACTTATGTAATTTAAATTCGATTTCCATACCATTAATTGGAAGTAGAGATCATAGAACTGAAATCAACTCCAAGTTCAAAGATCAAAACTTCCATTTTTATCAAAAAGTGTATTTTATATTATCAGTATTTGTAAAGTGACCAAATACTATTAGAAAATCATTTGTCACGTGATCGTTTAATTATTTAATTGTTTTCTCTATCGTGCATTCTTATTAAGCCTACACCACTGATTGTCTTCAGCCAGTTAATGTATCTTGAACATTTTATCACCATGAAGCAAGTAGATGTTCATTCTTCGCGCCGATCAGTACCAACAAGTGCACAAATGAAATTTCTTATCACAATGTCCGAAATAATTTATAGTCCAGCACTTATCATACATTTGATGTAATTTCGGCGCAGATATAAGGACACCAGAATGCGCTACCACTAAGATACATTTTCTTGAACAAATATAATTATCTAAAGTTTAATTTTCCAAACAAAACATATTGCTTTCCAAAATCTCTGTTACTCCAGCACTTCATTATAAACTGCTAGTGTGAGCGTATGTGATTATATGACATCTAGTTTTGCTACGTAACATATGGTTAAATAACACTAAATTACGGTAATACTTCTGTAAATTTAATCTACTTCGAATAAACTTCTAATTAACATAAGATAATATTTCCTTCGTATAGTAAATGTAACATACCAACATGAACAAATTCTTCTACCTTTTGCATTAAATGGGTCTCCAATGACAATACGGATCGCATGTTTAACTCATTTCGACTCTTTAACGTAAGGGTTGGGCGTTCATAAAACCAAAACATAAACAAGTTACACAGTTATACTAATAAAGCTTTAATCATAAGTGAGCGTATATTTAAATTCTATTTTTTAAAAATTAAAAAAACATATATACGCTCAACATTAATTTTGACAAAATAAAATAATTAATAAACGAATACAAGTAGAACTTCGTACAGTGTTAAGACTGTTCATGACTTTTACTTTATGATAACCATAAAAATATATCAGCGGTAATATGTTGTATCAGTGTATTGTTTCAATGATCCTCATCATCTCCGGTAACTACAACCGTTTGAGGGCCTGGCCGCCTCCAAGAAACGTCCTCCACTCGCGTCTGTTTGCGGCACTTCCCTCCAATTATGATAATGCCCAAGGATGCATGTTCTTTGTTCCACGCAGTCCACATTCACCTTGAATTTAGGTCTCCGATACTAAGGCTATACCCGTTGGTTTATAATCAGGAGCCTCTTTGGTAGAAATGTCCTCCCATCCTTGTGACTGCCTTACAGCCCATGTCTTCCCTTCCAATTGTTATGTCTTGTGATGGGAGTGTTCATCATCACGCAGTCATATCAACTCCTATTTGTAAGCATATGTCATTCCCGATACTGCCTTCAAGAACGATCGTCCGTCATATTCGTGATCAGGAGAAGTCTTCCACATCGAAAGATGTCAATCCTCCATGCTTGTGACATGGCTCTGCGGACATTGGCCGAAACACATTTCACCGACGACAGTTCGCCGACAAGACATTTCACGACGGCTATTTCTTCGACACAGCATTTCGCCGACAAGCATTGACTAATCAATTCACCGACTACCATTTGTACGCCAGGAGAGTACAGTCCGCCAAATATTTATTCTACAGATGTTATTCAGCGCGGAAAAAATACTTACGTCCTTACGGAGTTAACTGCTCAGTATTAATTTATGATTCTTATTAGAAATTTTGTATTTCATAAAAATTTCGGGGTAAGAGATGATTTTTTTTAAGAAGCGCAATATTTAAATAAAAATAATTTTACATTGAAGTGGAACCCAAAATTTAAAAAAATGCTTGTATAAAAAGCATTTTATTAAATAACGTTCTTATTTAATGAATAAGATACAAAATATTTTGATTGCGTTCTGTTAAAAAAATAAATTATTCATATATGTACATATACCATATCATCATCATCATCATCATACCATATCCGCTCCCTATGTGAAGCATATGGATTTCACAAACTGCCTTCTAGCCAAGCAATCGGCCGCCAGCTCCCGCGCATCCTCCTAAGTCAAGTCCACGTCCCGCAGCTCTGACGCAAACTGCCGGCGAATTATCAACAGTGGACGTCCAGGACGCTAGGAACCTGATGCCTTGTAAAATAGGCAAGCATGGTTAAGGCTCTCGGGAGGCATACGAAGTATATGGCCTAGCCAGTAGATACCACGGGCTGCTGTGTCCGTCGCCTCACTTCTGTGTTCCTTGCAAAGTCAAACCACCGCACACCTAATATTCTTCTAAGACACCTATTCTCAAAACTCAGAAGTCTGGCATTTTGGGCCCTGGTTAGGTGCCATGATTCGCAGTCATAGACGAGAACAGGTGTGATGCAGGCGTTATAAAGGCGGAATTTTGTTTTAGCCGAGTAAACATCCGATATCCAGACAGCTTTCATACTGTTCAATGCGGCGCTTGCTACTCCAAGCCGTAATCCCAGTTCTTTCTGAATGCCACCATTTTCTGTCAAGTACCTATTACCTAGCTACATAAATGAAATTTTTATTCCTAGGAATAGTAACATTACTAAAATATTGAAACAACGCGTGTAACTTTTTCAAGGGATATTATACACTATCAATTATTGAAATTGAAACAAAAATAGTGTACAATAGGGATAGTACAAAACTTAAATTGAAACAAGTAGTTTGTAATATTATTGCTAAGTTGTGAGTATAGTATGTCGGTAAACGTGGTACACGTGGTCTGGCCTATTGTTTGTTTATGGTAGAGGGATGAATAGATGGGTAATTTACGACGTTTTTTAGCTATAAGTGTGATATTGCACCCATAACACTACTCACCCATAGTAAAAAACGTATTCATTTCTCAATCTTACACAAACAATAGACCTGACCACATGTACAGAATACTATAAACTATAATCGCTTGGCAATAATAAAAACCTCTTATTCCAATTTCTATTATACCATCCCTTGAAAAAGAGAAATGCCGTGTTTCGGAATCCCGAGTCATTTTTAAAAGCAAAGTAGCGATACGAATAGTCAACAATCGGCAGTATTCCGTACGTCACTAAATGTACCAATGAACTATGGTCGAGCGTATTATTATTATTTTTTTTTTTTTTGTTTTCCTGTCATTGAATTAATTTAATTTAGTTTTTTTACTATTGTTATTGTTTAATTATTAATATGTTCAAATTTTCAAATAATATATACATGTACTATTTCAGTTCAACACGGGGTTAGACCTAAAACTGAAATATAAACATTCCAAACTGCAAAAAATATTAATGTAATGAAACGATAAATAAATACATATGATAATATTTTTAATGTGGTACCTTGGACTGGCACTGAAGCGTAAGATGAATCTTTTTTTAATTTTTATCATTACCTACTGAATAACGCCTTTTTCGTATAAATATACCTCAAAGGAGCCATAATTACTGAACTTATATTACTTTCATAATTTATAAAATTATCCGGAATCATTGCACTTGGTGAAGATATACCCATTCAATTTCGTGAATACCTACACCATTCAAGTAGATTACGTATTAAATTACTAACTGTTTGAAAATTATTAATTTTTTAAATGCACAATAGTACTTCGTGTTAATAATAATAAAAAATTATGTTAATAATTCTTATTTCAAAATTATATGCCATGGATTATGACTGTTAAATTTCACATGGAAAATTTATCTAAAAAATAACGAACTCATGATGTAACAACCCGAAAACTGATGAATCTACATCATATTTGGAGTCGAATGTGTATATGAATCTGAGCTTGTAATTTTTTTTTCTTCTACCTACCGCAGAATAAGGAAAATTGCACAAATACTTATTAAAATTGTGTTTTGATTTTCTTTTCTTTATGGATACTATTAATTTGACTAAATAAATTATATTTAATAGAGAATTTTAAAAATTTATCGAAAAAAAATCAACTTCTTATATAACAATACACTTATATATTGTAGTCAATAAAAAAATTGTATTTATTTGATAACTTTTTGGCAAATCTTCTACTCAAATAAATTGGTATCCTCTTTTTAAAAACCTTTTCGGTCCCTCTCTTTGAAGCTTTACAGAAGAACCAGCAGTATTCAGCGAAAACATGCAGGTACCTTATGAAATTTACTATACTAGAATGTATTTATAGTACCAAAGTACCTACCAAATTTATGATATCTCATAAATAAAAACCTTTGCTAAAAAAAAGGGTAGGCATATATTAAGAAAGTACTTAGGACTTAAGAGACATACGTCCAGCAATGAAGCGTATGACTGATCTTCTTGTCTTAAAATGCAATGAGTGCACTTTGTTTTAGGTACAAAAAAAATCATTAAACCATTATAGTCGGATAAAAAAGAAAGAGATAGATAAATCATTTTTTTTAAATATTTTTTTTTAAAAAGTGGTAAGAAATCAAATTATAGGTTATAATAAAAAACTAAATCATTTTGCAGTCTTAAATGCAGTTCTTAAATGTCGAATAAAATTTTTCAGATAATTAATCTAAAAATAAGAACTATTATTTTTCCTATCCTGACCTAAGGGCGCATAAGGCACTGCTTTGGTACACCAAGAGAGTGATCTTGATCTTTTTATTATGCCATAATGCATATTAAATATTCTTATTATGTCTCCCAAAACAACCTAAATACCCGTATTTTCGATCCTAGTAAATCATGAAATAACCGATGGCAACCCTATAATGACATGAAGCCAAGATGATCAGTCTTTACGCTTCAGCGCCAGTTCAATATATATTGTGAAATATTTTTTTATGAAATATATTTTTTTTAATGAAGAGTGGTATTCCAGATTCGGATACAAAGGTATCTTAAAATTAAACCTTTTAAACCTATCTTAAAATTCTCATCAAAAACACTGGGACCGTATGGTATGCTAGTAGCTTGCGACCCGAGCAAAGGGCCCTTTTTTTCTCCTTCTATATTATCAAACATTATTTTTATAGATTTGGTAATTCTTAATCTAAAGCAGAAAAAAATATGCATTTCTTATTTTCTCTTTTGATTTTTTTTTTTCGTAAAAAGAAACATTTGGGTTTTTATGATATACTCGCCTCATATCATAGTGGTAGCGAATTTGGCTACCGTGCATAAGGTCGCAGGTTCGATTCCGTAGGGGGTCAACATGAAAATATTTATTTACATGTAATTTTCAATTCAATATTTCATGTTTGATACCTTGGACTGGTACTGAAGCGTAGGACTGATCATCTTGCCTTTATGTGATAAAAAGCGACCAAGATACGCCATAAGCACCATATGGTGCGAATATGGGAAAGTATAATGATATACTTACTCAATATTTAAATTTGTGGCTGTTTTCAAATGGTCGGAAATAACTGTGCCAGAAAGCAGGGAACCAGTTGTGCTGGAGTGAGATTCGAACCTAGAGATTCTAATCAGGAATCCTCGAATCTACCTCTCGCCTGCAATCAGTACTGAACGATGCAGCTAGACTTATTTTCGGAATCTCTAAGTTCGACCATATCACTCCACATGCACTGGCTGTGCTTTCCGCAAAAAGTAGAATACAAACCGTTCCCTTATCCGTACCCTAAAGTACACAGGCCACTCCATTGGTGAATTAAGTGCAGCGATGTACATAGATAATTTATTACATGAAGGCAAGCCGATCTTACACTTTAGAACCAGTCCAAGGTATCACATATCGCACCCCGGGAACAAAAGAGAGTCAACTTACTCTAAAAACCACCTTTTTTGGGAAATGGCTAAAAACACTAACTTTTTTGTTTCTTAATTTTTTTCTCAATTTTTTTGGTTGTAATTTCTACGACATCTGTCGCAAAGGTTTAAGAGCTTTTTTTTATGGTAAGTGATTTCGTGCGGATGGTAAAAAAAACCCACCAAAAAGTACAAAACCTCTATTTTTCTAAATTTTGAGTTGTCTCTCTTTAATTGCCGGGGTGCGATATATAATATATAAATATAGGTAGCCCATCGTGATACGAAGTGGATAAAAAAATAATATTCATTTATTTTATATACATATTTTACATACATAGATATGATTCACCCATTTGAAAAAACTCCTTAGTTAAGGAGTTTATCATTAAAGCAAATTATGATTTGTCTTTGCAATTTATTGAAATCAATTGCTCGTCAATGACTCTTGTGCCAAATTACAAGAAACTCGTCTTGCGATCATAGGTTTACGGTCAATATTGTTTTATTTTATAACATGGTTAGTAGGTATTGTATATTTATTATCCAGCAATTCTTGCAAAATCGTTTTTAGGTGTGAAAATTGGCACGACTTGACTTGTTATCGGGGAAAAATATTTATGCAACGCAAAACAATACATATCCATTAAAATGTTTTTACCAAGATATTTAAAAAAAAGATGTTCCTAAAAAAAGGAATAGAAAGTACCACCATTGTATTAAACATGAAGTCAAAGCGGCATGGGCCATGCAGTGGTAGTTTATGGTTCGGATAGGTATAAGGCAATAAAAAATCACAAAAAATGCAACGGTTGCAACAGATCCGTTTTTACAGGCTTTATGATGACCTTGGTACAAACGTATCAAAATACAAGATTGTTTACGTATTTCATTTTTAAAAATTTAAATCGAAAAATAAGCAAAGAGATGCAAAGCTTATCAATTATGGATAAAGTGCATCAATGTAAAATTTTTCATGTTCTAATTCTAATTTATACTAAAAGCACGAAAATTCTTTGAAATACCACACAGTGTAGATTCGTAGTATAAAAGGGGGCTAGATCCTCAATCATCCATGCGCTTTGAAGCTGCAAGATGGAAGCCTTCTACTTAGTGAAAATCAGTTACAAAAACTTTTTTTACCTACTTCTCATAATTTTACATAATTTTGTAACTTATAATTAAAATCTGTTTAAGATATTTCTAATCAGAGGCTAGAATTCTTCAACCGTCTATGCGCTTGGTAGCTGCAGGACGAGTTGAGATCTAGCCTCTTTCTGTACAGCGCTCTTGTGGCGATTTTTTCTAATAATAATAATAATAATGTAGTAAAGTCGAGTTTATTGGTAAAACAAACAAATGTGTGTAGGTACCTACATACCTAATTTATGAATAGCGAATTATCGTGATTATTGATTAATGATTTGATATGATGAATAGGTAAATAGGTATATATTGTATAAGCAGAAGGCAACCTTAGCGAGATAAATGTATTTGTTTTTTTTTTTTTAATCCTCACCTTTCTTTCTCCTATATTATGCAACTAATGGTGTGTATATTTTTTTAGCATTCAATTACAAAAACGGGCTAGGCATAAAAAGCGGCGTTTTCCATTCATTTTTTTTAAATTTTAATTTCGCACAAAAAATATCGCATTTGGTTTGCTAAAACGGACCAAAACTAACTAACTAACAATTACGCCATTTCCCCGAAACGATAGTTAAAAAGGTTTGAACGCCACACTACTCTGTCCTGGCACACTTTTCTTGCTTCCTCCATACATCTTATCACGCACGCACGCCGATTATTCCAACTTATCATATGACCATTTTTAAGTATTTGTTGTTGTATGTACTTAATCACGCCATGTCTCTCTCGGCCTTCTTCAGCTTCTACATCCAGACAATCGCACCATAAATCAGTTTAGCATTTTTACATTATATATATAATTTTTACATAATTTTTAAGTTTTTAAAACTTTATATGAATATTATTTAAATATATATGTATGTCTCTTTTTTTCATCTATTATTTCTACTAAATAAAATGTAAACTAATAAAA
This sequence comes from Micrasema minimum, assembly GCA_022494985.1. NCBI lineage: Eukaryota > Metazoa > Arthropoda > Insecta > Trichoptera > Brachycentridae > Micrasema > Micrasema minimum. The sequence goes on from JAGVSP010001783.1 coordinate 49,117, forward strand.
AAAAAAAAAAAGAAAAATACACTACTACACATGTAGTTTCCTTTGAATCTACTACAAAGCTACCTTGAGGGCTGCGCTATATAAATTATCCATAATAATAATAATAATAATAACAAACCTTTTTAAATGGCAATGTTTTTCTATCTTAGGTTAGAATTCAGCATTTTTTCTACTTTCTCTATTAAAAAATCATCAGTAAGACTAACTAAAAAAAAAAAAAAAAGATTATATATATGAATAATTTATTTTTATAATAGAACGCAATCAAAATATTTTGTAACTTGTTTCATAGAAATAAGAACTTATTTTAATAAAAATGCTTTTTATACAAGCATTTTTTTAAATTTGGGTTCCACTTCAATGTAAAATTATTTTTATTTAAATATTGCGCTTCTTAAAAAAAAATCATCTCTTACCCCGAAATTTTTATGAAATACAAAATTTCTAATAAGAATCATAAATTAATACTGAGCAGTTAACTCCGTAAGGACGTAAGTATTTTTTCCGCGCTGAATAACATCTGTAGAATAAATATTTGGCGGACTGTACTCTCCTGGCGTACAAATGGTAGTCGGTGAATTGATTAGTCGATGAAGTGCTCGGCGATCAAATGCTTGTGTCGGCGAAATGCTGTGTCGAAGAAATAGCCGTCGGTGAAATGTCTTGTCGGCGAACTGTCGTCGGTGAAATGTGTGTTTCGGCCAAATGTCCGCGCACAAATTACATAGTGAGTGACGTAGTGGGTAACTAGACACCTAGACACGGTAGTATTTTTCAAGTATGTAATGTTACTTCTCTGAAATTCTTGTTCAAAGTGTAAAATCAACTAATTAAAAAAAATATAAAACATAAAACATAAAACTTCTGCAATGTTGCATTAAATATAATAGGTATGGACAATTTTGAGATGTTTGAACTCATTTCTACTATCTGAGGGCAATCGTTTTGTTCATAAACGACGCCGACGGAAGGCACGCAAGGCCTGCACTATAAAGCTTGCAAAAATGATAGCTTGAAAAACAAAGTTTAAAAATTTATCAAACATTTAGAGGCAAACAAATTTTTTTTCAAAAATAAGAATTTCGCATAAAAATACCTTGGACAGGCTCTACAGCTTAAGACTGTTCATGTGTTCACCTTACCTGCATGTAAAAAAAAATCAAGATATCTTGCACTTTATGTATCAATGCAGTCCATTAGGTGTGGACAAGAGAAAGAAGGGTAGTAGTATCTACTAGCTAGTATTTGGACTATTTCATATCTATCACGTCAATTAATATCAATTAAATATTATTATGGTGGGGATGGGCGCATTTGGTTCTAACATCACATTAAATTTGTTCTTTGATAAATCATATCTTCTAGAGGCCCGAAAGCCTCGAAGTTATTGTTTCCAAAACGTGTCGGCAATATTAAGGGAGGTGCTTATAGAGTAATGTTATTACCTGGAGGGTATATTGTTTAACGCAATTATTGGAGATTCTTAAGGATTTTCAAGGACATACCAGAGTAATCGGTTCATTCTAAATGCGAAATTGCTTTCATTTATTATTTTCAAGTTCATTTGGCGATATTTAATGAACTTTTGTTAGCGTTCACGTATTTAAATCACTTTTTGTATGTTTATCATTTTAAGGAGATACAAATTTAGTAGTTTGTTGTTCGTTGTTATTGTTGAGAAAAATCTCAACTGAGATGAATACTGATTTCACAGCAGAAATAAAGAAAACTTAGTCTTAAAAAAAAGGGCTTTGGCTACCCCCAAAAAGTATTGTCAATATAGCAATTCAACGTCTTTTTAGGGAATACCAAATAAAAAACATTGAATTTACACAACTCAAGGTTCAGTGTACCCAACCCTTTATTGAATTTAACAAGTACCACCGATATTATTTATTAAATCAAATTTCATAAATACCTCCAAGCACGAAACCTTATTTCATTAAGCCATACATATGGCTCCATATAGCAAATACTTAACTAATATATGGGGAAAGTTACATCTGATCTACACACCCCAATCAGGGTGTATGTCGATCTATTACAATGCGTTTTAATTTAACCAACGCAGAACCATAATGCAAGGTTTTGAATTAACCTACTAGTACACGTGAATATAAAATTTACTATGGAACTGCAATTTTTTATTACGTTTGTCTAACTAGGATTAATATTCGAATAAATATAAGGTTCTATGAATGTATTAAAGACGCTACAGTAATTTTTGTATTAATAATACAAGTGTTTGACTATCTATTACTAAGCATATACAAAATATTTACATTTGCTATTTTACGCTAAAAAAAAAGATCTTTTTGGAGACACCTACTATAAATTATGGTAACAAGAAATCGCAAGTTTTAGATACATACATGTATTAAACGAGATCCCACTTTTGGGGAGATTTGAAATATGCAATATTTACTCTCACTTTTCTTTTGTCCGGGATTATCAATACATATTTAAAATCGTTAACACAGCATTATGACAAAATCATCCATTCTCCTTTTTTCGTTCCCCTCTTAAAAATTAATTTAATGTTTTGTTGGCGAATTTAATTTGCAATCCGGATAATTGTCCAATAATGTTTATGGGAGTAATATTATCTTTTTAAATCGTGCCTTGTGACATAGTGTTTAGCGCATTGGCTGCCATGCATAGTCGCGGGTTCGATTCCCCAAGGACGTAAGGGTCAACTCGACAATATTTATTTACCATGTGATTTTTCACATTAATATTTTATGTGTTGATAGGACTGGTATGACTAGTACTAAAGCGTTTAAAAAAAATACATCAAAAAAAAACGTTTGCTGTCTGTAAAGTCCGGTTTACGACGATTAATTTAACAGTGATAACTTAACATAGTTGAAACCATTGATGAAAAATAGCAACTTTAGAATATAATTGAATTATTATTACTGAATTATCATTATTTTGTATTTAATTGAAAATTACAGCTTTTTCCAAAATTAACATTTTTTTGCACTCGTTATGTGTATTTAACTCAAAATTATGCTCTTACGACGTGCACGTGGATGACGATGAAAGAATCTGAAGCGAGGATTTCGAAGCACGTCCACACCGATGATAGGAGTGGACGAAGATAGATGCGTCACAAACCGAACTATTAGGCGACCAGCCTCCTATCGCTTGTTCCGCGCTCTCGCTTGCACACTCCGCCCAGGCGGAACGTCACAATAAGTCTGGCATTTTCGTGTTGCAGCCGCGTATCATCGGATTTTATTAGCGGTACACGGCAATAAATGGCTCCAAAATATGAAATAAACTGGTTTCCCGCTTGTGACGTCGAGTTGTGTGACACGCTGTATACAATACGTATCTTATGGTAGCAACAAAAACAGTAAGAATTTTTCACTAATTAACCTGTGCTGTTCTTCCCGTAAAGATTCAACTCAACACACCTCACACATTTTCAAAAGTGAGGTAAGTAAAAGACTTCCAATTGTGATTAATAGAAGACTCAATACTGATATCTATTTTCATTTCTCTTCTCCTGAAGTCTCATTATGTACTGCTTTTGTCACCGTACGTGAGTTACAATGAATTTGTTTTCACAGTAAAACTCGCTACAAGAGTTTAATAACACTTTCAAGAAATTCCTCTAACCGTATACGAATTCGTTTTGAAGTCTAGTATGAGTTATAACAGGATATTTTATGTATCTTATTACTTATCAAGGAATATAACTTACGAGGGACCAACTAATTCCTGAGAGCCAAAAGTGTGTATAATTTATATGAATTTGTTAAGTTCGAAAGTAACTTTTAGGATACTGATAAATCGTGTAAAGTGTAATCATCAATTATGAAGGAACCTAGGTAGTTTATTTCTACTGAATTGTTGTCCAAATTTTCACGCGTCCAGTTAACAATATTCTAAACTGACAACGACCGACCGAGACGGCTCAAGAAAGAGGGCGATTTACTACGAATTTGAAAGTTTCTGAACTGACTTGCCTTCTATTTTTCAGTTTCTACGAAAATCTTACTCAAAATACTAAACGAAACAGAAAGAAAAAAAAATATAACTTATATAGTTATTCTTGAATTTTAATGTTAGACCGAAGAATGTGGAAAAAATAAAACATTAAGATTATTTTAAAGCAAATCTGTCAATATGGCTACTGCTGTCTTCCTTAGAGCAGTAATTATTATTAAAACGATTGAATTCAAGTATACGCAACTTCCCTATACAGGCTAATTAGTAGAAATGATGTTATCATATTTCTAGAAGGATAATTAATATCCCTTTCAAACACATGTTCCAATACAATATGTTATATGGCTTCTCAGAGGAGAGAAAATAATATTTACATTTTCAAACCGAGCACTTTCCGTGTGCGTGTATAAACAGGGAAGGTCCCCGGATCAAAAGCGAAAAATCAGTGGAAATAAAAGATTTCGCTAAAATGTTTAGCGATATTTCTCAATACATGGCACAGAGCAATTTATTGCATGTGATGCTCTGTCATTTCCCTTATCAGGTCTTTCCGTTATCCCGCACCCATTGATGCATATAGCAGTGCATTGGTACATCAAGCGCAGTGAATCTATGGTAATTTCTTTTAGAAAAAAAAGGAATAACGTAATAAAAAATAACTGTTTTAAAACACAAAAAAACACAAAATTTTAAATGTGTACAAATACTGTTAGAACAAATTACTGGATGATACCCATGCTTGCGGCTAATACAAAATATTATTGATATCCCGAACAAGAGCCAGATAAATCTCTGGAGACGAAATTTTTTGGGATCATCAAGGTTTTTTGCAGGGCTTATGAACCTGAAAATTTGTCATGTATGGATTATCAAAATGGGGGGAAAAAAAAAAAGGGGGGGCCCGGGGGGACAAAAAAAAAAATAGGGAATGTTGGACATACATCATGTGGCCAACTTAATCCGCCGGATGACTGGATCATAAACCCTGAAAACGCCTAGATATTCCTCACTTCGTTTGCCAGAGTTTCTCTGGCTCTGTCGGGATATCCAATAATATTTGAAAGAAAATGCACTTTGACCCCATCTTTTAATCGACATTATGCGTCCCACGTGGTTGGTACTGCGTACTAAAATCAAGTAATAATTATTAAGATTATACTGCACATGGTGGTACGAACGAATGTCCTATGCATCATTAGGCTGTGGATTAGGGAAAGTAGTAGGAAGTAGTAGTTAGATAGAATCAAGAATTCATACTTACCTCCTTTCACATTAAATTATACAGAGACCCTTCGAACTAGAATTTCACAGAAGTGACATTTCCATACTTAAAAAATACTACCGTGTCTGTGGTGTCTTGTTAGCCTACTACGTTTATCAATAGCATTACGTCATTACATCACACGTTTTCCGAGTAAGAGATGGAAAGTCTTAATTACGGTGGAATTGGATAAGATAAGGTGGTGCTCTTATGAGAATTATCATCCGAGGAGGGAGTATAATTTTAGATGAAAATTAGTATGGAAGCGCCCCTATCTAGTTGAATTCTAGTTCGAAGGATATTCCCTTTTTTTTCAACTACCCGTCCACCCTTGTAATACTATCTTGATTCATGTTATACTACTTAAAATTTTTTTCGAGAAAGCTATAATCAAGTGCCTGTGAAGTGTGCCCATTCGAAAACTTTAACACCAATATCCGCACGAAATTTACTGATATTTTCCTATGGAAGGACTCGTTTGTAGGGGAAATCAATTAATAAGATGAAAAGACATAACCGAAATGGGGGAAGAGAGAAAATGCCAAACCAAATCATTTACTTTTTTTTTTTGTGTTTTCCTAACAATGTTCTTTGATTGTTTTGTTGATAGTCCTGTTAAAATCATTCAAATGTAGAAATTTCTTTGTGTTATTAATTAAATACAGAGTATTTACCTACTAAATGAAGTTCTAACGGAACTAACATCCTAAACAATATAAAAAAACCAATCTAAATCAGTCTGTATTTATTAATCACACATCTCAAAAATAAACCGAAATTAAAACAGTTTTGAGACACTTTATACAAAATTCACAAAATACCCGTGCAACAAAAAAAGTTTTTTTTCCTGTCACACCTGTACATACATATTTTTTTAAATTCAATTCTGTACCCGTATTACATTGTTAATGATGATAATATACCTTGAAATATACCTAACGTTATGCCAATTATTGCTATCATATTCCTTACTAAAAATGAATTTCAAAGTTTTATCGTGGTTTTTTGTTTTTTTAAAGTCCAGAGACCAAATCAATGTGAAAGCTGTTTGCTTTTTTATTTCTTCTTAAAGTTTCACTTTTTGATAGATGTGGACTGGTTCTGGGAATTATACGACTAAGTTTTATTAAAACTTATTTCAGGAGTACTTACACAAAAAGTAGTACCTGAATGTGATAGAAAATTTCATACTAGATCTTGGAAAATTTTTGATCCTGATAAATATATCAAGCTTGTGTTTAGTGAGTATAAAAATAAATGTTAGCAGGTATAGTAAGTTTACATTTATAATTTAGTTAGTATAATGAGATATATAGTTAGTTAGTATAATGAGATATATATATTAGTAGGTATATGCAAGATAAAAGGTATGAAGATTGTTTTTTTTCTTCTTCTTAGACACAGAAATATTTTTATATGTGAACGTGGTATGGGCCCAGTGGTAGCGTCGCGGTCTCTGAGTCAGAGATCGTCGGTCGAATCCCACTTTGACACGACTCGATTCCTAATTTTCAAGCACAAGCCGCGTAGGCTTTACTAAAAATAGTAAATTACAAATTGACAATATGTGCAAATATCATAAGATTCTATTGATTTATTTGTAATTTTAATTTAAAAAAAAAAAAATTATGTTTCTATTAACTTCTTATACAATAGCGTACACTGGCGGGTTTATTGCTAACACGCATCCATCTTCTAAAACCAACCAGAAAACAGAGTGGGTAAGAGGGTCTAGTCAACCGCGATCTTATCGTCGCCGATCGCCAATCTCCTACAACCCCGTAACCTAGTTTTTCCAAACAAAATCATAAATCAAGGTTAAAACAACCCCACGGAATTTATTTTTTAGTTTCCTTCTTTATGAATCTAAAATCACGATGAATAAAAACGATTACATCATTTACCCTAAATTTTAGAAATTCATATTTAGATTAAGGACGACCAATAAGTAATTCATATATGAACTTTTCCGAAATTTTCATCAATTCACCGTTTTTAAGTGGGAGTATTATTTACTTTCACAATATTTCGTAAATATTCACTAATTCGTTATAAATTCTATTAACCCTGCGTTAAGAGGCGTCCCGAAGCTAAAAATCGATATTTAGAATAGTTTATGTAACAAATTTTTATTTAATGCCATTTCAACTGAAAAAAAAATGCGAAAAATTTGGGCCTCAATGTTTTTCCATAAAATCCATTAATTTTTTTCTCAAAATCGTCTCCCAATTTCTGATTAGTTCAAAGCACCGGATAATAAATAAAAAAGTGGTGACATCGTACAAATAAATAAACAATTAAACAATTTACTCCGTTTACGTATAATAATCTAGCGAATATAATTAAACAACAGGACATATTTCTTTTCCAGATGAAAATTGATTTTTTTTCTGTATTCTAAGAAAATGGTGAGAATTTTTAGTTCAGAAAGAGACGATTGAACTAGAGACGCCACACCCACTAAAGTTCAGATTCCTTTTTGTGTGCAAATTTATCAGAAACTAAATTTTGCTTAGATAAGCTATCCATACATACTTGCGTTTTCAAAGTTCTGCGCTAAACAGCCTGTGGATTGCGGATAAAGTATTGAAAAAAGAAAAAAAAACAGTATTTTATTATGAACGTAAATACTATATTGACAATAAGTTATTATTATTTGTCAACAGTAACACTATCAGTAATGCCTTAAAAATGAGGTGTAAAAGATATCCAAGGGGGATATTTATGCAAATTTCAAGTAAGAAAAAACAGTTTTGAATTAGATTAGCACTTATAGTCGGTTTATTCCCTTTCTACTTCAGAACTACGTAGATCTGACTTAAGACAAGATGTGGTGGAACTGGTGGCCGATCTGGTTGTCTAAGAAGCAGATTGTGAAATCCCACATGCTCCAAAGTGCGGCAAATGTGGGAATAATTGAAGTATCAAATGGAATTAAGGCGATTGAAGAGAAAATAATTGAACGAATTTAACGAAAATTGAGCAATCATTATTCACATCCTTAACAGATACAGAGAATGCTGGGTATTTGATTTTTTTGATTATTCAAAACATGTCTAAATGCATGCGACAGCGATATGACGAAGAATTCAATATAATCTAAGAAAGCTTACAAAAAATTTGATATACGTATATGAGTATTAGAATGACGGGCGGAACTGGGGAATGTTGTAATACCATAAGCCCTGTATGCCATCTAGATAATCCAATAAATTTAAATATACTGAGCTTCTCTGTAATCTGTGAGATATCACTAATTATCGATATTACAAACCGCGTGGGGTATAATACAGTAGATTGAGTCTACAAGTATTTGTACACATTCAAAATGGTGATAATTTAGCAATTTTATTTTAATATTGATTCTCTCAAAGTTCAAAGCATTTACATTTTTGGTATTTGGAAAGGGTAGATAACGACGAATATAGTGAAAAAAATGTCTGTAAACACATGTTTTTCCGAACGTTTTTAGTAAAAGTAATGTTTCGTAACATAGCTCGATGAAGAGAGCGCGTTGGAAATAATGAAGTTTGAATATCTGAAAGTGTATTTGAGTTCAAATATTGAATATTGATTTAATAAAATTTGTTCATGGGCCTATACAAATTGCAGTAAGGTTATCTGAACCTCCGAAGTAATTACGGAGGGACCAACATTTGGCGGTTTGCGTACTATAAATATGAAATATAAATTATCAACTATTGTAAAACCGTATGGCAAGAAAATAAATAACAAAATGTCACACACTTTTTTTTGCTTCCCTTTTGATATCGCAGTCCAGTCCAATGACCCTAAATCTAATCTATAATTGTCATTTAATTTAATTAAAAGTCTGTATTGAATTGTGTACTTTTACTTTTTAGTTGTGTACTTTTTTATTTTTAAATCAAATCGTAAAATTAACTTAAATATATAATTAAAATCTGTCATGAATTGTGTACTTTTATTTTTAGATTGATGTACATGATTATTATTATAGTTGCATTTGTCATTTAAGGCACCTACTAGACGAGTTGCCAGTAGGCAACTCCAGTAGGACATGTAATGGTTTTTCTTTTATGTAAATATTGAAATAAAAAAATAATGAAAAAAAATTACATGCTGTGATTTCTTGCTGTCGATGTCGTAGACAAGATCTTAAGAAACGTAGCGGGTGGTGCAATATATGAACAGGCGGTAGCCCCAGTAAGTACGTCGTCTGGTCCTTTGAGTACAGAAATCTCCGGTTCGAATCTCCACTCCGCCTCCGCCACGACTAGATTTCTATATTTAAGCACAGCCGCATAGTATTTGCAAATTGAAATACGTGCAAATATCATAAGATTGCGTAGATTTTTTTTTATAAAGAATATATAATATAAATACAAATAGATATTAAATACCAACATATTCAAAGTTCACATTCTTAAGCCAGCTTTATACGGGACAGTAAACTGTACAGTGTACAGTTTCACAGTAAACCTATTTCAATTATTACAAAATATGATAATTTCCTTTGTTAAGAACCTGAAGATAACCAATCTCAGCGCAAAAGCAATGTTTGTTATAAATAAGCCACACAAATGAATCCACGAAGTATTTTATTTAACTTATTTAAAAAATTTACAACTTGACATCTCAACAGAGACGAGAAACTTGGAAGGGAATATAGGATATCTAGGCGTTTTTACAGGGCTTATGACTTGTCATTGGCTGGGTTAAGTGGGAAATCCATAGTTTTTGGTCTACAAGTATTTGGAGTCCACTCAAAATGTTGTTTATTTAAAAATTATTCAGAAAAGTTAATTTAAACTTCAAAAATTTATAAGGTATCACACATAAAATATGAATATGAAAATCACATGTAAATAAATATTTCATGTTGACCCCCCTACGGGATTGAAACCCGCGACCTCATGCAACGGTAGTCAAATGCGCTACCACTATGCTACGATCAAGATACTCTGCACTTGGTGTACCAATAAGTGAAAGTAGTAGTATATTGTGCACAGTTTCCTACCTATTTTAGCTATTTAAGGCTCGATTTTTCGTTTGTTATTACTGAGTTACATAAGTAATGATACCCCTTTCTTCTGCCAGTATTATTCTCAGACCGGACGGAATATAATTTTCCGTTCAGTCATGTCTCATATCCAACACAGCTTTGTTTTTCCACTCCTATTATTGGCGACATCCTTGGTCTTCTTCCTTATCTGAGATTCAATAAACTTTAGTTAGATGGAAAATAATAATTACGAAGGCCAAGTGGGCACATAATTTATGCTTGATTAATAGATTGGATAGAGAAATGTCGCGATGTCTTTTTTGTTAGCGAACTATTTGAACGCCCTTGATGGGGTACTTAAAAAATGCCGTTATTTAAATTATTTACTTCAGATGGTTAAATATCCTTTGAACGATGATATTCCACCTTGAACAAACATGAACTTCCTGTTTCTGGCCATCTATCTCTCTATCTGCCATTAGTAGAATTATTATCGGGTATAAGTCAAATAGTTGAAATTTAATTTGTAAGTGGGATGAAGCTCAAATTTCGAACCACCCATGCGCTTTGAAGCTGCAAGACGAATTGTAGGTCAGTACTTCGCCTACATATTAAATTTATTTATTTAAAACTTCATGTACAATTACATAGCAAGAGTACAAGGGCGGGCTTATTGCTTTTCAGCAATATCTTACAACCAATCCGTTCAATATCGCTCTTAAATAATCGTTGTTTTGAGATCCTTTATTTATAAATTAGGGCAGGAATTAAATGTAGAGTGCCCTTGAGGTGATTTCTCACAAAAATGGCGCTTAATAAATTAACCAATAATAAGAAAAATAATCTCCTTCACCCAGTTTCATCACCCAACACATTGCCTATGTATCTACACACATAAGTATATGTTTGTAAACGCACAAATAGAGGTGCAACCTTCGAAAAAGAATTCACTATTTAAATTTCATAATACCACTTATTATAAAATTTCACCGTCTTTGTGTCTTTTAATGGCAATATAAAAACAATTAATAATAATTTAATAGCACATAAAATTCTAGAAAATAAGGATGCCAGTTTTTATTTTATTGTTTTAATTTTTCGCAAAAAAATAAAAACCTCATTCTGCGGGCACATTTAGTTAGCGCCGCTAACTTGGTATGATGTTATTAGTATAAGGCAAAACACCATTTTTTTCTATCGTTAGTACGCCTCATTTAGTAAATTTTTGTACAAAAATATTACCTACATAAAGAACAAAATAAATCATTTAATTTTTCCGTGTCATGTTTCTACTCGAAAGCCAAGCAAATGCGGTATTTTGGTTAAACAACTAACTCCAAAGCCGTTTAAAGCACAATCATAATAAAGTAAAATGTTTGAACTCGTTAGGCGATTTAACGCTAATCCCTTTGGTAGCGCAAGGACAGTCAGATTAGTTGAACTTGAGTCCATATCGCATAACTTATGGTTGGGTTCGGTTAGGTAAGAATTATCTTAGAGTAAAGCGTAAGGCACTCTTCTTTAGGTAAAAGGCATTGTGGCGTGTCGATTTTGGCAGAAAATACTTTATTATTATTTTTATGAAAGAACAAACGTTTGAGCTCTTATGATAAAGTCTTTTGAAAAAGTAAAAAAATAAAAAGATATTTCAATTTCGGTCTGCTTTCAAATAGTCGGAAATAACTGTGCATCAGGAAACAAGTTGTGCTAGAGTGAGATTTAAACCTATAGGTTCTAATTCCGAGTCTCCAAATCTACCACTAGATCACAACCTGGTTCAAATATACGGTATTGAGTAAAGTTTTCTGACTTTTTTGATACGATATTTAGTTTTAAATCTGTTTTTTTGATTCGATATCTAGTTTTCAAGACAACCATGTTCAAAATGGCGGATGTCATATTTACTGTACGAAGCAAATAGACTTTATATGTCATACGACAGTATGCGTATGCTTCGAAGTGTCAGGTAAAACTTGCTTTTAAATAATGCAACATATATAATTGTATTTTCACACCGGCACGGCAGCGGCATGAGGCATCCGGCACTATAAAATAATCTTAAACGATTTTCGATTTTCTAACTATCTCCTATTTGCATTTCAGGGCCATATGCATCATAAGTGCGGATAAAGTAATGTATGAAATAAATATATATTTTGTTATAATGTATGTTTCCTTGAAAAAGGCTTGAGCGATTTACGTTTTACAATAAAAAATAAATCAAACCAAAATCCTGTAAATTTATTCACATGTAACCCAATAAATTACTGTAATAAATAGTATGAAAGTGTCACAGGTCTTCCAATCCATAATTTATTTCACGTGTAATAAGTATTTAACCTAAATACTGATGTAGAGAGTATGAGTAGCTTACTTTTTACGATAAATAACGTAGGAAGCAGTAAAAAGTTCCGTAGAATAAGCACACTGTATTTGACAAATTACGCAGAAAAAGAAAAAAGTAAATCGGTGAGGAAGCACAATAAGAGTACGCCAATTTATTATGTTTTCGACAATTTCTTACACCGTGGTAGGCTAACTTCACGCGATAATGCGAGTATTAAATATAAGATGCTAAAATGATGATAAACTTTTGGATATTATGTTGATAGACCAAAGAATCTAAAAAAAAAATCTAACTACCATCACGCCATTTCTCCGAAAGGGTAGGCAGAGAGGATAGAACGCCACACCACTCTGTCCTGGCATACTTCTCTTGCTTCCTTTACATTCATACATCTTCTCATGCACGCTCGTCGATTATTCCGACTTTTTAAATGTCCACTTTTAAGCACTTGTTAAAGAATCTGTATAATAAAAATTTAGGTTCCGTATGTTTGTGACCGCAAATATCGGAAAGAAATCGATGGATTGACTCAATATTTTTACAGAACATTACTTTTTAGCAGAAGAGTGTTTCTATGTAATTTTTATTCGGAAATTCCAACGGAAACGTAATATTCTATGCGTTTTGTTCCATGTCAAATGTGTAACGTGGCTTTTGAATCCTATCTTGAAAAAAAATATTCTCATCAAAGCATTCATTAGTACAGCAGATTAAGTCACATTGCACAAATTCATATTAAAATGCTGTTTTTGATAAAGTTTATTTTTCGAATAGCTTCAATTCGACTAAATACATGATATTTGATAACATTTGCGTGTACTGATGTGATATTTGATAAAATTGTGTACTCAATTTTCTCGAAAAGTATGGGTCGAATAAAAAAACAAAATTCTACAAAATCAACTCCAAATATGATGTAGATTCACTGGTTTCCCGCTGGTACATCGAGTTTTGTTACTCCATGTATACATCATTCAAAAATTTACGGATATAATATCAATGATAGGATATAATATCAGAAAGGGGAATACTGTAATACATACGTAAAAAGCCACATAACAGGTCACAAGCTCTGTAAACGCCCAGATATTAATATTCCATTCGAAATTTCTCATCTCTTTTGAGATGTCGATTGTAACTTATCATTACATTACTTTTTCCCCGAAGTTTGATAGCAGTCAAGGCTTTTCTAAAAGGAGTTACAAGGCGTATTGAGGTTAAACTACTTTGCGTCATTATGCAGAAGTTAACAAAAAAACAAAGACAAACGGAAAAGCAACAAAAAACTTTAAAAGAAATAAAACTCTCTTTGGGGACGGATAGATTTTTTAGAAGCGAAATTTTTCGTTCCTAATACGATGATCAGCATTGTTGAAAATATTACAATCGCTGCTGATTTTTCTAGGATCTGGGTTGCTTCCTTCTTACATATTTATTTATTTATAAGTTTCGTAGAACCCATTCGAGTTATTATTGTATTCCCATGAGTTCTGAGACTCATTCTGAAAATACATTTTAAAATACATCAACACAGAAAATAAGGACAGAAAATACATATTTTACAAAATATAAACAATTGACTACGGTTTATCCAAGAATATCTCAAGGAAATATAATATAACTAACTAACTAAGTAACCATCACGCCATTTCGCCGAAGGGGTAGGCAGAGAGGATAGAACGCCACACCACTCTGTCCTGGCACACTTCTCTTGCTTCCTCCACATTCATACATCTTCTCATGCACGCACGTCGATTATTCCGACTTCTTACATGCCCACTTTCAAGCACTTGTTTTACTTGACCATGCCATGTCTTTCTCGGCCTTCCTCGATTTCTACATCCAGGTAGAGTCGCATCATATATTTTTTTAGCCGTTCTTTCATCATCCATTCGCGCTGGTTGAACCTTCGAAAAAGAATTTACTAGAAGGGGTGTTTCCATAGAAATTTTCTAAAAATATACTCTTCCCAAGATTAATTTCATAACACCACTTATTATCAAATTCTACCGTCTAAAGACTCCAGAATATTTTTATACTTTGAAACGTGTGACCTAAATGTCTAGTGATGACGTAGATGCCTTTTGATGACGTAGTGAGTGACGTAAGAGGTAACTAGACACCTAGACACACGGTAATATTTTTCAAGCATGGAATGTCACTTTACTGAAAAAATCAAGATTCACTGCATTTGGTAAATCACTGCACCATTGCCATATGCAGCATTGTAGTGTGTATGAAAATAGTAATAGTATTATAAAATTAAAATAGTATTATTGCAAATATTGAATTTAAACTTCGCTAGCAAAATTAAAGGTTACATTTTCAAGGTCTAGTTTCTACCTGAAGGTAGTTGCCCCAAGATGATTTAAGTTTGAACAAACCCGCCACTCACAAAGTGAAAGTCATTTGTCATTAGGAAACCTTTGTACTACCCGGAATTGAATTTTAAAAATGCTTTCGTGTAGACGCGAATATTTAAAAATTTTGAAGTGGGATGAAATATCCCAAAAAACGCACGCAAAAATTAATAAAAAATGTTGAAAATAGCATTCATTTCAAAATCTTAAACAATGACGTCACTCCTTGTATCTAAGTGTAGTGTTTCCGGTTTCCGTTTTTAAACCCCGTAGCCGCGTTCCATGGCATTTTAATATGGAATACAATCTACATACAAGCTTCTATTGCAAAAAAGATGGCCGCCATTCAGTCTCCCTAGAACAGCTGTTAACAGTATATGACAGTTGAGTCGACGGTATATTTTTATCTGTGCTTCCCGCGTCAGTTTGCATAGATTTTTGACAGTTTTGTTACTGGCTGGAGAAATACCATGGCCTTAAACAACCCGTTTTATGACGTCACTCCTGCAAAAATGACGCAGTTAGTACATAGTGGTATTTAGCGCGGTATTTGAAATGTGCAACTTTAAAAAATCGTATCTTCATCAATAACTTATAAAAAAAATATTAAAATATATTTTTTTTTGTTTAGTTAAATAGTAAGTTTATAGAAAAAAATTTAAAAAAGAAATGCACTGCAAGGAAGGTAAGGGACGGTTAGGTTAGGGAAAAGCGAGAAGGATAGGAAAGATACAATTAATATTTAACTAATTATTATTTTTGAATAAATAAATACATGTAATATCAAATATGTTTGAAAATGTGAAATATGTTTGTTCTATCTAAAGCCATTTACAAATTTTGGAATTTCCCCCTTTTCCTTGTTAAGTTTCAACAAATTTGGTCACTAATATCTAGATTTCACCAGAGACAAGTCAACTTGTCTCATTTTTCCGTGGCAAAATTGACAGAAATAATCAAAAGAAAATAATGTTAAATGGGGTCAACTTGACTTGTATCTAAATGCGTGTTATTTTATGCATAACTATCGAGAAAAAAAAAATTGTGGCTGACATGTCTCCCTTTACCTTGTAGAAAAAAATATTACGGATCGAATGTCATACTTTACTCCATTTCGCATTTTTGTGACTCGTCTCTCTTTTCCTTTTCACCACGTATATTATCTATTTCGAGTTTATTTCTCTCGTCCTCCTTAGCGTAATGGCTGCCATGCGGGGCTACCTAAAGGAAATTGTTTTTAAACGTTGACCTCACTCATAGTCATAAGGAATTGCATTGGTACACCAAGTGCAGTAAATTTTGATCATTTGTTTTATGAAGATGATCAGTCTTACGCTTCAGCGACAGTCCAAGGTAAGTATCACGTATAAAATATTTTAATGTGAAAGTCACATTTAAATACACTTTTCATAATAATCCTTATTGGGAAAGGAGCTCGTGACCTCACATCTTGAAAGAACTCAATAGATTGTTCCCAATAGCACGAATATCCTTGAAAACGTTATAAATATTTAAAGTATATTTTTACAATTCCAACAATATAAAACACAATGATCAAAAATGTTGTTTTCATTTATAAATTTATGTTTAAAAACAGGAAATTACGAGTGACTTTTAACGCCCGTTATTGGGTAATGACGTTATACCCGTCCATTATAAAAGGCGGGAAATTCATTACGAAGTGAGCGCTCATATTGATGTGACGTCACACCGCATGCGCGCCAAATGGAGGATTTTGCGAGCGATTTGAAAAAGCGCTATTTAAAACCGCGCTAGAAAATTCATATGACATCGTAAAAATTAAAAAAAAATTCCCTTGATATTGTTATTTTTCAATCAATTTTTTTAAATAAAAAATAGAAAATCAGAAAGAACCCAATTATCGAATTCGGGAAAATATCACCGTTATACACATCAAAATGTACCTACCTAAATAAGACTGAAAACCTCAGAAACCCACTTAACCTTCGAAAAAGAATTTCAGAAAACGGACATTCCATATTTGAAAAATACTACCTTCCCTAGTGACAGCTAATGACCCCCTACGTCACTCATCACATCATCACTAGGCATTTACGTCATCACTAGACATCTTCGACACACATTTCAAAGTGTGAAAAACGCCCCTTCTAGTGAATTCTTTTTCAAAGCCTTTGATAAAGCCCTTTTAAAATAGCTTCAAACCACTTGGTGTGTTGTGCTTTATATAGTTTACTAGGTACGTACTTATTTTTAAAAAAAACACGAATAAAACAGATTAACATTCAGACGGGTTTACACGAAGAAAAATTCATCAAATTACTCATTCAAAAAGTTTAACGACAAACAACAAAGTACTAGTTGGTGGTTTTTATGGGGATATTAAATACCAATCCTTGAGGCTTAGTTTAGGTGGAAAAATACACGCAGGGACACCAATCTTGCTTATTATTTTTCCACAACTGGCGCTGAATTCTTGCTTCATTTGGTTTTACGCGGAATCTTAACTAAAAAACTGTTTGACAGCGAGGTAAACCGATTTTTCTTTAAAGAAATCTATGCAATCTTATGATATTAGCACATATTTCAATTTGTAAATACATTTTATTTATGAAATCTAAGCGGCTTGTGCTTGAAATGGAATCAAGCCGTGGCGGAGTGGGAATTCGAACCGGGGATCCCTTGACCTAAAGACCGTGGGGCTACAACCACTGAGCTACCACCCGTTTTAACTGTTTTTGACCTTAAATTTTTATGTGCAATCTTTGTAATATAAAAAAATACATGTGTGCAGTTCACACCAGGTAGAAGTGAAACCTCAATAAAACTAAGCTGAGAGATAATGATACATTATAAATGCAGTATCAGGAGTGGGATAATTATAGGATTTATTTATTATAAATATTGGTACCCATTTGATAATTTTTTTTCATTTTATTATTCATGATCCATGTCTTCAATTTCTACAAGTGATACGATCGGCTTATGATAAATAATGTATGAGACAATTTTTTTTTTTTCGATTTTATCAATATATCTGTGAAATACCGCGTCAAGGCGCCTTCTCCTTCTGTTTTGCTACAAAATTTTCGGAGTCGAATCTACCTCTTCAGATACATGAATAGAACAAATTCTGTTTTATCCACATTATAAAAGTATAAGGGGTGCCGGCGATCAACTGGTAGATGTATCTGATGAGGTAGATGGAACTACGGCCGGCCGGCGGAAACTGTGTTCTATCTCATTCTCTCGCAGGCTAAAATCCCATAGATCTATTTGTTTGTCTCTTTTTAGTCGCTTTTTCGTTTCGTAAATTTTCAAATCACTCCCAACGATTCTAAAAAAGTTTTCACTTCAAAAAGTGAAAGCATTTAATTTTAGTTCATATTATTATCCAAGCAAGTTTCGTTCCTGAGATGGCGGAGAGTGACTGAAGGTTTTTTTTGTTTACTATTCCAATCTACCAACATTTTGATTTCTTGATTAAGCCTATGTACTTGGTTTAAAAGGCACCTTCGCTACTGGGTTGTAAGACTAAACTAGGCTTTATTCATGATTCATTTTACAAACAAATTAGAGCAATTTTCATTTAAAACTTCTTAACGAGATTTTACGAGGTTTTATTTTTATAGCTTGTTAGGACATTTTAGTTTTTTGCAAATTAGTTTTATTTCGCATTGGAAATGTTCTTCACGAATATAAAAAAATGGTTTATTTTTAACTTTTTATATTAACAAAAATTATTCGATTTTGGGATTGAAATCAAGGCGATAGTTATCATACTTAACGATTTGTTAGGTTATTTTTAAAAGGTTCTAACTTACTTATTTGACGTAAAGCATGTTTTGATAAAATGAATGGCTATGTTATTTCGTGTATTGGCTTAAGTGCTGGAGTCTTTAGACGGTGGAATTTGATATTAAGTGGTCTTTTTATTTTTTTAAATTTAATTTAGTTTACGGACTTTCATTTCAAATATAAAATTATTCTAACACATATATATGTATACAGGAACAAATTCAAATAAAATACAATCAAGGAAATAAAAGCTAGGACAAAATTTGAAGTATACATTTATTAGAACTACCACGAGACAAGATCTGGTTTATTTTAGTGATTGTTTTAAATCTGGAAAAACTAACACCAAAAAAGTCCAGATCCTGTCTCGAGTTTACAATGCGACACAATCGGGACATTGGTGCATGCAAGCCATAGTTTGTGCTGTGCTGTTCGAGGAACAGCACTTCATTATTTCGAAACCGGCGGATCGGGACATTGAATGAAAGTAAGCGTATATTTTTAGAAATTTTGTAGGAAAACGCTCCTTTTAGTGAATTCTTGTTCGAATATTAAAACAGTATATTGTCAACACTTGCGAGGATATAGATTCTTACCTATTACATCACGATAAGAGTTTATTTCAGTCGCATGTAAAATTCTTACAGGTTATATTTAATAAAAATATTACAAATATCGTAGATTCGCGTTTAATTGTAGATTCGTTTTAAAACGTAAGGACCGGCTTCTGGTTCTTGATCTGTAATAGAAACCTTACAAATATGTAGATCCGACGTTATTCGTCGCCTTGAAAATATAAAATCAATCTATCTTCACAGCGGGTATCTTCTCACAGTTTAGCTTTAGTGTTAAGTGTTTTCAGGGATTATTGAACTTGGAATATATTTTACAATCATGCTGTATTCAATGGGGCTTGTTAGAAATATTGTTCATATTTTGTCGTTACGTAAAACAGGCTTTTTTTAAAACTGTGTTCAATATTTCCAGTACAAATAAGTACTGGATTGAAACATGAATGTAATATTATTATTTAAGTATTTCATTGGCTTAGAAATTTTTGATATTATAACTTCAAGAGTCTTTTCAAATTTTGAAAACAAAGAAAAAAAAATATTTAGCTAATATGTAAAAAATCTCAACTTACTTTGTATAAGACTGTTTTTTTAAAATTATTATAAGTACATTAAGTAGTTTGTGAAATACTTACGGTAGCCAATTATGCCAATATAAATTGAGTTATTTTTTGAAACAGAACTATTAAAAAGTAATGTAAAAATACGGACATAATATTTTGTTCATAAAAATAGGTACCATAACTCAACCTGCTAGTCCATTAAAAAAGGGTAAAAAAACGAAGAAATGAAATGAAAGAAGGATGAAAGAAAGATTAAATTTTAATTCAATAATTTTACAAATCGCGGTATTCCGTTTATTAATTGATTATTTTATTACATTTCTTTTTGCAACTCAGAAAAACCCAAATTAATTCAATTTAATGGATGTACCTACGTAAAATAGCTGGTAGTTACTGTATTTTACTTTGAATGAAAATGTACGAGTATATTTCAAAATTAAAAAGGTAACTAACTAACTAACCATCACGCCATTTCCCCGAAGGAGTATGCAGAAAGGATAGAACTCCACACCACTCTGTCCTGGCCAACTTCCCTTGCTTCCTCAACATTCATACATCTTATCATGCACGCACGTCAATTATTCAGAATTTTCACGTGACTGCTCTCAAGTATTTGTTTTCGATCATGTCATGCCTCTCACGGCCTTCCTCAACTTTTTCACCTAGACACACTCGTATTAGTTCAAGTATTCGCTGTACTTGATCATGCCATATCTTCCTCGATTAAAAAGTAATTAACAATATTCTTCTTCAATATACGCGATAAGTACCTACGCAATTTTTCATTCACAATGTACTCTTTATTTATGAAATCTACTCGTATTAGCCAATAAGCCATAAATATAATAATACGACAAGCATATTTAGCATCCAATAATAAAAGGTAATAAATCTTCGTTCGAATCAGATTCAACAGAGTTCCCAGTTTGATGTTTTGGGTCTGTTTTACTGATTTATGATGATTCTATTGATTTAAAAATAATAAATATTCCCCTGCCCTTTCAATATTAGTAAATGGTCATGGACCTTATTGTGATAAATGATCATCAACTTACTATTAATAAATAAGTCATAAATCTCTCAAAACGTCCAGGGTTTACATGGAACATTGTAATACGGCAAACAGGGGTTTGGAAGATTATCGATATACGGAAAAGCGGTGAATACGATACGAAAACTGAATATTTTATTGTTTTGGTCAGATTATTTAAATTTGAGATTAATTATTTCAACAACTAAGTGTATTGAGGACAAAGTTCATTCCAACAATTCAATGTAAAATGATCATAAATTCACGTTAATCAGTCTATTATATGAATCACTTGTAATTTCTTATTTTTTTAGGGTGGAGATACATGTTTAAATCGGCTTAAAATGCTTACATAATACCTCAATTCATAATTTGTTAAAACCCAATTCTCGCGGAAGGGGGCTAAGTCTAAAAAAATATCCAATCATAGTAATTAAAGACACACAGAGACGAGGAATGAAGCCTTTGTATAGAATTTATTTATTTTATTTTATTTGTACATCAATTTACAGTTCATAATTATAATGTTTCAGTTCTTTAGGTATAATTGAAGACACCATAAATAATCCCATGTCGAACTGAAATATTGTAAGAATTAATATTATTTGAAAAATATAATAAACAGTAAATGTAAGAATGAATAATAATATTAATAAAATGAAATATATATATAAATATATATATATATATATATATATTTAATAACCTATACGTATATATATGGATTTTATTAATTTATAAATTTGGATAATAAAAAAAGCAAATGAATTCCACAAACTGCCTCCAGGCCAAGCGATCGGCCGCCAGCTTCCGTGCATCCTCCCAAGTCAAGTTCACGTCCCGCAGCTCTGATGCAAACTGCCAAACTGATAATACTAATGAAATTATTTATTGACCAGAAGAAAGGGGCAATTTTTCTAGTCTCAAATTGAAAACCCTAGAGTGTGTTAGCAGTGCTGAAACTTCTCAATGTTATTTTTTCTCCTCTTTAAACTTTACAACTTATGATTGTATTATAATTCTTTGAATGTTTATGTACTGTTAATAGTTTAAGAGAGCTTGTAATTGGCTTTAATTTAAGATTTCCTAACTGCGTGATTTTTTCTCTCATTTAAAAGCTGTCTGTTTGCTAATAATAATATTTTTTTATTTTTTTTATTTAAAAGAAATCTTATGATATTCTTATGATATATAATCTTATGATATTTGCACATATTTCAATTTGTAAATACTATTTTAAATAAAGCCTAAGCGGCTTGTGCTTGAAAATAGGAATCGAGTCGTATCGAAGTGGGGATTCGAACCGACGATCTCTGGATTTAGAGACCGCGACGCTACCCACTGGGCCACCACCCGTTCAAATAATAAAATAATCTTAGGTTAGGTTAGACTAGTGTTAAATTCCACGAGAAAAAAAGACTTACATTAAATAATAATAATGAAATTACTTATTGACTGGTAAAGAAGGTAATTTTTCTAGTATCTAGAAGTATGCCCTAGAATTAAGGTTAGGCTTTTAAAAAATGAGAGAGTGATGTTGTTGAGATGTAATATTATTGTCTTCCCTTAGGAAACAGAGCACGTTCTTCCAAGAATCGTGTAGTTATTTGCTTACAAGGTGAACCGAATTTTTTCGCCTTCCTTCAATATTTTCATCTCCTCTTGAACGAAATTAAGTATTTTTCCTTAAATTTTATTTCGGCGAAAAAGTTTAATAAAAAATACCCAGATACAAGAAATAAAACACGTACTTAGTATAATTAAAAAGTATTATTGTAATAATTAATGAAATACGATAGAAAAGAGAATTGGTTAAGAAGGGTTTAATTGTGGATACTTGGGTAATACTTAAGTAATAAAAGCCTAAGCCATACAAAATAGTATTTACTTTTTGCAGAAAATAATTCAAATCAATTTGTTTTATGAAAAACCACATTAAATAATGATTATTTTGCTCTGTGGCGACAAATAATTTAATGTAAAAATACCACTAGTACATTCATTGAGTTAGAATCCTTGCATTCTTGCTTTTGCATGGCAAAATCAATTTTTTGACTTGATCAAATATCAATTTAGGAAAATAAGATTAAATAATTTAGTATGCACCTTTGTTTACACTTAAAGATGTGTTTATGAAAAAGAGAGAATGTTAAGTTGTTGCTTAATATAATATGTATATATCATGCAAAAAAAGGTAAAAAAATAAAAGTAGTTGAACTAGCTTTTCAACCATTGATTTATTTTTCAAGCAATGTATTCCTTATTTGTACGGCTTATTAGTTATTATTAAAAAGTAAATATTTGCGTTCTTAAAAATATACCCAATATTTCAAATTCAGGGCCTCTATTAAATACCCGGAAATAACAGCTCCAGAAAGCAGGAAGCAAATGAGGTGGAGAGGGATTCGTACTTCGTACCTAGGGATTCCAATCTTGAGTCCGCGGTTCTAACTATACTACAATACGGTTCAAGAAACCAGGTTCAACTCATTAAAATATTGACTTTATTTTAAGAAAAAATCTGTGCTTGTTATTTTTTTTTAAACAATACTTTTGACTCGCCTGCATTAAAAACCGCTATTTTGGTAGCTGTCAAATGGTTGCATTGCAATAAATTTAAAAAAAAACTCACACTGCAAAAGTGTTTAAACTGGATGCTGTGTTTAGCATTGATGTTTAAATTTAAAGAGTCAAAGGTCCTCATTGTTTATTTTCTGTCTAGACACTAAACCTTAAGAATGTATTTACGCAGCTCCTTAAATGCAATTTTTCAAAATCAAACTGCCTGACAAACATTTATTTAGAAACGCTCGATAAGAAAATGGGTAAATAAGAAACAGGAGAGAAAATAAAAATAAAAAAGTAGTTTACAGGGTTTATTCTTAAGTTTGAGAGACGCCTAGACGAATCACATTATTATTTTTAACATACATATTTACAACAATTTATTGGCCACCAATGCAATGTAGCCACTGACAGCAAATAAATGACTAGTCATTGGTATGCCCTGTATGCGCCTAGATACCCATATTCCCTTCAAAACTTCTCGTCTCAGTAGAGTTAATTTTAATAGAATAAAAGCCCGTTATGGGTAAAATCCAGTTCGGGCTGTCTACGAGACTCAAAACACACTCATTTTTGAAAATGTATATTTAAAAAAATCCAGCATTCATCGGGACAAATAGAGTAACTCCGGTAGGCGGCCTCCGTAGCGTAATCGCAAAGACGCTAGACTCGCGACACGGAGGTTCCGCGTTCGATTTTACATTGAGAACACTGTATTTTTTCTTAAGCCTGGGTGTTTGTGATGTATTTTCCCTTTTACTGAGGTCGTTATAATTCATAAACAAAAACATAAAAAGAAATTGTAGGTAGTAAATATAGTTATGTAAATAGGCTCTCATGGAATATTTCAGCCATATACGCATTACGTATGTCATCTGTGGGATCTAGAACGTTGAGTATCCTTGACACAGAAACCAGAATAAAATATACAATTTGGACATTGGTTTGATTTATTACTGAATTATGTTATTTTTGTACTTGGTGAAATTTGAATATCATCATATAAATGAATATTTCTTCCACAACGTGAATCTTCTGACACGTGGCGTCGTATTTTGAAATAAATGTAACAAAATCTAAGGTCTGACTTGTTTGGCAACAAATCTTTATAAAAATGTAGGTTAAACTGTTGTTTTTTTAGTATTTTACTTAAAAGTGTTGAAAAAATTGTGAAAATAAGATAGGATCATTTCCGGAATTTTCACTATTATGTCCTTTTTCAATGAAAGCCCCACCCTTTCCCTAGACTGCTTTAAAGACTATTGAGTCTTTTTTCAGTCCAGCCAACTCTACCGATTTTTTCAACAAGCTAAACCGCGATTTTAAGATTGTTGGTGTGATAAAAATACGGATGAATTTATTATGTACGCGAACAAATGCTTTCATTGTACCCCTACCACCGTCTCGGCTTATGTATTATAATTGTCATTGTTTCCATCACCCAAACCAACCAGAGTCGGCCCAAATTAACAGTGGTAGGGATGTTAGTTTCTACCCCGATCATTATTTTATTAGTAATTACAACCACCCGTGTGGAGACCGGTATCCCGCCTCGCCAGGCCCCCCATCCCAGACATCCACCCGCGCATCCGCGGTCAGGGTCTCAATAGAGGGGAGGGGACAGACTATTATATATCCTGTGTTGATACCATCGAAAAATAATTTCAGAGAAGTGGCATTCCGCACTTGAAAAATACTACCCTGCCTAGTGTTGCTTAGTGACAGCCAGTGACCCACTACGTCACTCATACGTCATCACTACGCATCTACGTCATCACTAGACATCCTCGTCACACGTTTCAAATTGTGAGTGTGTTGGCCTAAATGCTGGAGTCTTAGACGGTGGAATTTGATAAGTGGTGTTATGACATTTTAGAAAATTTAAATCTGGATTAGACAAATTTCTAGAAATTATTAAACCCTACCTGGTATGAGGTTCGCGATGAACGTGAAGGGCAGGCAGAGAACATTCACCAGGAGATCAGCGCAGGCCAGGTTGACTATGAACAGGTTGGTCGGGGATCGCATCCTCGGGGATCTCACGACCACAGCGACTACGAACCCGTTACCCACAAGTCCGAGAGCAAATACTGCGCTGTATGCCAAGCTGAAATAATAATAAGGATATTAAAAATTAATAATATGGTAAATAACTTATCTAATACTACTACTTATCCCTATCCGTACCCAATGGTGCATATAGCTCTGCAACTGCATTGAAAACCAAATGCAGTTGTTTATCTTAATTATTTATTAAATGAAGGTAATATGACCAGCAGGGGTTCGAATTAACTTTGGATGCTACGTATATTTTATTTTAACATCTAGCACTGGTCGTTGATGATCGAAGAGTTTCATGACGTTAATTTCTAATCCGAGAAATATAATACAAAATTCTGATAGATATTTATCCGAGACATAAAAAGTTCTGTTAGATACTTCACTAATAAATTTTAATGAGAACCTCCATACATAAGTTACTTATTTTTTAAGCATTCCACTCAGACTTCGTCTTGGGTCGCGTTCCTGTTTTTATTGTTCTTGGCCCTAAAACGGAATATTATTTGGAACAACTTCTGTCATTCAGATCCTTCCAGGACGATTTATTGCCGTTCATGTTGCAAACTGCCCAAAACGGACCACTCAATGACGTAATACGCTTTCCAAAGTAGAAATACTTTAACCCACATTAAGAAACAAAATTGATCTAATATCCATATTCCCTTCCAAACTTCTCGTCTCTGTAGAGATGTCAAATTGATCTAATTTTATATAAAAAGACGACATTTGGTGCCTTTTACATGTTTTATAATTTTTTTTAAAAATACACGCAAATCAGATTCATTTTATTTACGATATTAAACAGAGGCGAGGAAGCTTTTTCTAGCAGAAGAATGAAGATAAATATTCAAGGTTTTACAGGGCTTGCGACCAAATACATTAACATTTGGAAAAACTACTAAAAATTTTCTTAAATTCATCGAATTTCTGAGATTACATGAAAACGTTTTAATTTTAATTTTCCCTGCCGCTTATCCTAAACATTTTCCTTTCCATGTGTGTATTTAAATTACATCTATTAAATTAATATAAGTAATATGTAACTAACTTAATGGATGTAATTTTCAATAAGTTCAACAATTATTTTTAACAATAATTAATTGTCCCACCGACTGATACAAAGCATCCTTTCAACTGAGAACACGTGAGAAAAAATCCCATAGGTAAAGACGTATAAGTCCTTATTAACTAATTGCATTCAAATTTTCTTACTTTCCAAAAATTAACTAAAAATGTGCATTTTGGAATAAAATAATGTTTTCTTGGATTCATATTTATCCTCAACCTCCTTAAGAAAAAAATTGGAATAAAATGTTTTTTTGGATTAATTTTTTCAACCTCCTTAAGACATTAGAGAAAAAAATGCATTTTTAGGTAATTTTCATTTCCAATAAATTGTACTTAAAGTAAAAAAATAATTTATATTCGTCGATTTGCAAGTTGCTAGCGTTTATACTTGGGACAGCCGTAGTTGTTCTTCAAGGATAAAGGACTGCGTAACTTTCTCCAGGGTCAAGGATTTGAATAAATTTGTGATTCCTTTTCTCAGTTCTATCATCGGTCATCATCTCTAACAGTGCGTGGGAGAATAATATTTACTGTAGGAGAATTTTCACATAAAAACAAGGAAACTCGACTTTTTATGGAGGAAATCGCATCTGTTTAATAAACCATTTCATTTTTTGAGATATAGGTACCCATAGCCCGATGAAATAATAAACTATATATGATCCGTGATTAATAGAAGTAAATCCGTATATTTAATAAATATAAGAAATTTTTCCACTGCCTGAGTTTTCTGAGATATAAAACTAGAGTATAATTGGGCCTCTCACCCTTTTTAAAGCTGTTTAGATAAAATATTGTTTGATAAATATTTTTATTTTAGTTCACTATTGAACTTTATTTAATTAATTATATTAAAAAATAGGAAAAATTGGTCATTCGATTATTTGGGAATTGAAGCATCAATGTGATTTTATTTTTTTAAATATTAAAATAAAGTACTTGCTTTGTGTTTTAAATAAATGTGAAATCAAATTTTAATTCTTTAAACGATGTATACACACTGCACCTTGTTATACAATTTTTTGACAACAGTTGCCATACTGAATATCATTACATTTCATTGAGTTTTAACTGAATATGATTAAACGGCGATTAGTATTTAGTATTTTTACTTATTTATTTACTATACAAACATAGGTACATATCATTTAGAGTTTTACAAATATCTCATTACAACTATACCATACTAAAATCATTCATGTCTTGGATAAGCTGAATGCTGGCGCAGTGTAAATAATTATGTGAATTTCGTATTAATATTTCATGTGTGATACCTTGAGCTGGTACTAAAGCGTATGACTGACCATTTGACCTTCACGTAACAAAATTATCAAGAATCACTGCATTTGGTGTACGCAAGCAGTGCCCTATGCACCATTAGGTGCGGATAAGGGAAAGTAGTAGTAGTAAATTATGTACGAAGATAAGATCTTTAAAACTCTGATCGGTTCGATTCCCTGCACTCCTATATTCTTAGGATAGTTATTTTAACATAAAAATTTTAATCACAGAGCATAAATACATCAGTAACTACACGGTACAAAAATAATATCCTACAGTAAATCTGCGTTACGCTGTGATTTAGCAGTAAGCGTTTAAGTACAGAAATTGGCTTCCAAATTGAAGCAGTTACAAATAAACTTTAATACAAACCATCCTGCCAATATTTTTCTACATCCCAATAACCTTCTTATCGACAGCCCAAACTTTCCCATAATTTATGGAGTTCCTAAATTACTATTAAATGAAAATCAACCTTCCCATATAGCGCTAGTGTATTTTTGCTTGTATTAAATAATCTTGTTATCGAGAAAAACTAAATATTTCAAAAGTAAAAGTGTGTTTTATTTCGAGTCCGCATCGTAGCATAGTGGTAGTGCATTTGGCTACCGTGCATGAGGTCCCGAGTTCGATTCCCGAAGGGGGTCAACATTAAATATTTATTTACATGTGATTTTCATATCAATATTTCATGTGTGATACCTTGGACTAGTACCGAAGCGTAAGACTGATCATCCTACCTTCATGTAATAAAATGATCAAGATACACTGCACTTTGTGTACCAGTTCTGTGCCCTATGCACCATTGGGTGCGGAAAGGGGAAAGAAGTGGTGCAATAAATATGTAGTTTGTGGAGAAGATATGCTTCACTTAGCTAGTGGAAATGGACTTATTAATAAATAGGATTATTAATTATATATTTTTTTATTTTCAGTGTAAAGCAAAGATCAAACATGCTGTTTATTTTGTAATTGTGATTTAGTATAATTTTACAAAATGATACAATCAACTCTTTAAACAAAGTTGAAAACTTTGTAATTTACTTATTTTTCCAGGTAGATGCGGATTTAAGATGTTATTGAACTGTAATTTCTATATTTTCGATTTACCACAAAAAACTGAGGGCCACAGAGTTTTTTTCCACCAGTTGAAATTCTTGTCGGAATGCGAAAATTTAGTATGGAGAAAAATGTT
This sequence comes from Micrasema minimum, assembly GCA_022494985.1. NCBI lineage: Eukaryota > Metazoa > Arthropoda > Insecta > Trichoptera > Brachycentridae > Micrasema > Micrasema minimum. Next base: position 78,141 of record JAGVSP010001783.1, read on the forward strand.
TTGTGTGGTGTGATGTTTTAGCGAATATTTTGCATAAAAAAACGTTTTTCTTGAGGGAAAAGGCACTCAATAGCGCGATACTGAGCCACCGCATAAACTAATAATGGAAAAAGGCGGAATAGGGGTGTAAATAAATAAGAAAATGAAAAATTAAAGTACAGCCGTCAAAAAAAAAGTATGAGAAAAAAATGAACATTTCAATCTGAAAATGACAGTTTGACCAAACACTACGTTTTTATAGTAACATAGCAACGCTGTAACGGTTGCCATGGGAACATAAAATTGTTTACGGCACCAAGTTTTTGTATGGGCAGTGGCCTAATGCCACTTCTCTTTGTTCTATATTCTTTGCTTAAAACATAATTTCAAACTTCGAGACGAGATTTTTGCTTCCTATTACAGAGCAAATTTTAGACACGTGGCGTCCAACTTTCATCTGTAATTTAGTTTTGGGACAGATTTGGCAAATCCGGGATAGTATTGACTACCCTGATACTTGACTTGGTGGCAAAAATGATAATGATATTTCATTTCTTCCATTTCTAAGACTTGAGATAAAAAACGTCAACGGATTATATAACCTTGGTTAGATTAATACACTCCCCATTTTTTCTCTTCTTGTTTCCACCCTCCTTCTCTCTGATAAAATATTTGTATAACATTAAAACCACTGTCTAGATTGTTTCACGCATCTGTCATGATTGTTCGTTATGAATCAAAGAAATTTGGGAAACATTTTGTCTTTGGAATATTTGAGCAAGTAATTTTTGCACCCACTCGTTCATAGTTATATGCAATTTCAACTAGTTTTATATTATTTTAAGACATGTGCGGATAAGGGAAAATAGTTGAAAGCCTTTTATGATTAAATAAAACATTGTTATGTGTAATTATTTGGCCAATTCTACAGGAATATAATGTAGGTACACTACCCGGTTTCGGGAGTAAAGTTCTCCCATCGACTGGTGAAAAAACACCTCTCTTTTCACCCAATGACATCACTGGCACTGACCTGGCTTTGTCGGGACAAGTCATCGAAAGGGTCGAGAGCTTCAAATATCTGGGAGCGTACATGACAGAAAACGGCAGAGTTTACCCAATGACACAAGTTTAATAATCACGAAAGAATACAAAGATTTTAATTATTATACTTGTTTTTATTTTGAATTTTCGAAAAAGTTGTTATTTTGAATATATCTGTTAATTTGCCCTTGAAATATAGTGTTACAGGGATTACGTTATCGTGGCTCTACTGTAGTAGTTCTGGCGATTAGCTTTTAATTAGCTAAGTGCTGAAACATGTTTCTACCATATTTAGTGGTTATCAGACTCCCAAATTGAAATGTTTTGCGAAATAATTATCGGTTTAAATTACCAAATTTGAAATCAGATTGAGGCTGAAACACGCGACATCAAAATTAGTCGTATTAAATATAACTGTTTTCAATGTTTATTGAAATTTTCAATGTCAGGGTAGGTTAAGATGAAACTTCGCGTGGGAATGTTTTTTCGGATTATAAATATATTTTGAAATTAATGTTAAAAGCACTCACTTTGTAGTTATTCACTATAAAATATTTTAATGGAACACTTTGTTTTTAACTAATTTTTATTTATATATTAATAAAATTATTAAAATACGCTACGAACATAGAGTTAATGTTGAAGCAAGTACGGCTAGTGAAACAGAAATGCATAAAAAAATACAATTATAGAATATTGTCATAGTGTTTATTGAACCGGCATTAACATATTGGAATAACATATTCAATTATGTGAATAAAACGTTTTGTTTTAGACCACTCTGTCCGAAACTAGCAGAGTTTAAAATTTTTAAAAACTCTGTGATCAGCAAAGTGTTTTATTAATATGGTTAGAATATTTTATCTCAACATTTTTTTTTATCAAAAGTGTAGATATAAAATTATATACATACCTAATTATTTAAAAAAAATAAAAAATAATAATTAGGTATGAAATTATTTGGAAATGTTACATACTAATATATAACCCTTTAACCCAGCCGATGAGAGGTCGAAAGCCCTGTAAATGTCTACTTGTTCAACATTGCCTAAAGTGACATATTCATATATTTTTTAAATATTCCGATAAAATCTCAAATCATTCTGGAGTAGTCCACTGCTAATAAAAATATATCAGTTTAAGTAATGGAGAAAAACTGTAAAAAGAGAAAAGTTTGGTACTTTCTCAGCAAATAATATCTTATAAATCCTTTCATTAACTGAGACAGACGGTTAAAATAGAAATTCAAAGGTGTATAATGCAAAACTTGGAACTTTAGACGTCTCTATTAATAGTGTGCAGGTGTTCAAAGTCTACATTATATAAAACTGGCTAAATAAGAAGTTGGATCTAAATTCATTAAAGAACCACTTTAAGGCAATCCTTAACAAAAGCATACCTTGGCAACTTATCCAGTTAGACTTATTATTACACTAACAATAGATTTAGTGGGGTAGTCCCCGTCTGGTCGCCCTCGTTTGCCTGAGCCCCTCGGGGCTGCGTTTCTGGGGACTGGCGTGGGTGTTCCTTGGTGGAGTCCTTCTTTCTCATTTCTTTGCGTATGACCGTGGCTTGTATAAGCTATGACTGGGTATAAGGCGATCATCAAACTTAAGGATATCACGGATATTTTTGTCCGCCTCGTGGTGTAGCGGTAGCGCGTTGGACTGCCGTGCATGAGGTCGCGGGTTCGATCCTCTATGGGAGTAGAAATGAAATTTTAATGGGAATTTAAAATAAAAATATTCCATAAATGATACCTTGGACTGGCGTTGAGACTGATCATATTGCCTTCATGTAATAAATTATCAAGATTCAATGCACTTGGTGTTTCAATTGGGCGCGAATAAGGGAGAGTTGTTTGTTTTCTAAAAATATAATATATCAATGAGCCGGTATTTCTTCATCGCTTTATTGCAAAATAAAAAATATAAAAAATCTCAATGTTCCACTGAACATATTTTTGTTTTGATAAAATTTGCTTCTGGGCGCAGATGCCGAGGAAAACCGAAAAAAAAAGGTTGCCTCAAAAGTAAGTACAAGTTTCTAAAAGTAGACAAGTTAAAAATCGTAATAATTGATATGCGTAAATAAAAATATTTATGCATGTGAAAGAAATGTTGGCCGTATTCCACAATAGAGAGAGTAGCGTTCACTCTTTTCTACTTAAAAAGTAATTGGTTTTTAAATAGTTATAAAAATAACCCTTAATATTTATGTTTTAAACAAAAAAAAAATGTTTACAAGAAAGATGGAATAAATCACACGTACTTTCAATTTTGAAATAATAATAGTTCACTCCAAAATTTGATCCCGGGTCTTTGGATTGCCGGTCACTTGCATTTTTACGAATGACCAATTACCTTTACTGAGAAATTAACGAATACATGAGGTAGCAATGACTAGAGTAGGGCCATTTTAATAGGTCACATTTGACATTTGTCAGTTTTGAATAGTGAGGTGACCTGCTTAACATAAATTAAAGTGAATGAATCGATTCGAACTTCCAACATAATATTTATATTATGTGAATCTAATTCAGTTACCATGAAAAAGTTTTTATAGATTTTTTTAAAAAGGAAAAACCCGCTCTCGTTTTAATAGGAAGAGAGGATATGGAAGGAGGTACTGAAAAATACACCACAACACCCAGACCAATTGAGAAATTATTCATCTACGGTGAAATATTCCTTCACAAGTAATCATTCGATTCTACTTATCAACATTCGATTTTTTTGGGTACACCTCTAGAAGAAAGGTTCGCTGATGCAACATTGTAACGACAGAACAGAAAAAGTTTATTATGTTAAAATGGTTTATTAGTGAAAGTAAATCATAAAATTACCTTATTTTGTCATTATTACAATAAATATGTAATAGTAATTGAAAAAAGTTAAGCAATTGTGTAGTTATAACTTCGAAAAAATAAATAATATTTTGTACCCGCCCTTACAAGGTTATGTTGTTGAATCTTGATGAAGTGTCAAATGTGACCTATTAAATTGGCCCAACTATACATTATCCTAAATCAATTAACTACAAAAGTGTTAATTAAATTTCAACATACCTGAGTATAGCCGTTGTCAAGAGTCCATGTTTCAAAACGAAACCCGGATCCCCTTCCAAGCCGAAGGTGATGTTTTCTGAAACGTAAATAACTCCGGACCAATCCGTTACTTCGGAATCATTCATCGTGTTACTTGTCTCTTGTCACTACACTTGGAACGCTTAGAACATGATCGATAACTGAAATACATAATAACTGACCAAAGTTGTTATCACCTCCCGTTTCGAAAAATCACGAGCTGATCCGGTACAAAATACCTGGAATCGGTATCGGTTAAATCACAGTTGTATTTTAAAGTAATCATCTTAAAATCAATAGTTATTTTGCGTGTCAATTACTCTCGTTATTATACTGTTATTTTAACTGTTTTTTGTGCGTGTTACTTAAGTAATTATATATAATTTCTGCAAGTTTTTTTAAGTTTGTAAATTAAAACTTAATTCGTTTGTTACATGTTCTTGATTTCTTTGATTAATTTAGTTTTTTTCGGATTGTCGTAGTTAAGATTGTCATTACTTCCAGACGCCATCTGTAAAAAAAGAAATTTTATTATTAGTTAATCGTCTTTTATCTATTACTTGCAAACAACCATAATAGGAAAAAAATACTTTTTTTCAATTTACAAATATTAAAATTGATTAGTCATAAAAATACTTTCCTGTAAAAAAATGTTTTTTTTAATTTTTGATACGTAATTTTTTTTTTTAAGTTTTCAATTTCAAATTACCGCGAAAACACTAGTCCGCGTTCGCCACGCCCCTTTTACGTCACTATTCATGTAGCCCTTGACGTTTACTATGAAACTAAACATGTGAAACATAGAAGCGAGACCAAATTATGACGTCACGGGGGCCACGACAAATAGTGTTGCGCTTTCGTGAACGGGTATTTTTCAACAATTTTGTTTCGAAAACTATGAATGAAATCATTGTTTTACAGCATCGATATTGATTTTAATATTAAAATATATGATGCGACTGTGCCTGGATGTAGAAATTGAGGAAGGCCGAGTAGGACATGGCATGATCAAGTAAACCAAGTGCTTGAAAGTGGGCATGTAAGAAGTCGGAATAATCGACGTGCGTGCATGAGAAGATGTATGAATGTGGAGGAAGCAAGAGAAGTGTGCCAGGACAGAGTTGTGTGGCGTTCTATCCTCTCTGCCTACCCCTTCGGAGAAATGGCGTGATGGTTAGTTAGTTAGTTAATATTAGTATTTCTAAATCATTTTTACAAATGTTCCGTGTTATTTCCCTATACAGCTAAAGAGGTTCCAATCTTAAATGCAATTATATTTTAGCCACAAGATTTTATTTGCTCCACTCTGCTATGAATGAATTTTAAGTGAAATAGCTTCATTTCCAATTTGAGCTCAAAACACTTTTCTCAGCGATTATTTAAAGACTTAACTTATCTTTCAATTTCAACTTCATTCATAAATTCTCCTACATTCCTAATTCTTATTCACTAATCTCTGCAATCATTTTAATTTGCTCTTTTATTAACCCTTCCAACGCACACTCGGGTTGTGAGCTTTTTAAATCAAAGATGTTTTAAAAGAGCTTAATTATAAAGTCGCTCGTATTTTTTATACGGTATTCTAGCAAATAAATTTATGTTATTTGTCTTATATATTATGGGGACTATGATATATTTTTTAAATTGAATTTTTAATAATATATTAAAAAAAAAATTCTAATAATATTTTTTAACGAAGGCGATCAAACATCCTCAAAAACCAATTATGCACCAAAAACAAAATTCATCAATAAATGAGAAGAAAAAACAACAAATTTCATTGTTTAAATCAATTCATTTGAAATTTCATTTCAATTTGAACGGGTGGTGGCCTAGTGGGTAGCGTCGCGGTCTCTGAGTCCAGAGATCGTCGGTTCGAATCCCCACTTCGACACGACTCGATTCCTATTTTCAATCACAAGCCGTTTAGGCTTTATTAAAAATAATATTTACAAATTGAAATATGTGCAAATATCATAAGATTGCATAGATTTCTTTTTTATAAAAAAAAATTGTTTAAATTTGGGGTAAAACCACTTTTGAGAGGTTACTAATAGTAACTTCATATAATATTGGTTCTTCAAATGCTTTATTTTAAATATCAAAATAATAAATTCATACTTTTAAAATCCACGTACACTTTAACCATATTTTCAAATTATAACTATAAAAATAAAACGTAATTCAAACTACGGGCGTTGAAATAAAAATACGGCGTAAATTATACTATAAAATATTTTTTTATAACGGGATGTTCCACATTTCAAGATAAAAGTCGTCCTAAAACTCAAGGAAAAATGTTAAAAATGAGAAACATAAAACAATTTTAATACCCAATAATACTTCAAAGTTTTTTTACGTTGAAGATCTACGAGATATTCACGTTTAATAAAATTCTCAATTTGCAAAAAACTTACCGAATCGTGCTTCAATTTGACTTAGATTTTTTATTTTTTTAAATATAACAAATTTTAATATTATTTACACAAATTTACTAAACATGTGTAAAGTAAAGTAAATGTTTTAGTTGAATATAAGTTTTAATATAGTAATATATTTTTTACATAATATAATTCACATATATTTTTAGATCTATGAAATACCTCACTGGGCAATGCCCATATATGCAATATATAAAAAATAACTTTTTTGTTGAATAATTTTATTTATTTCAACTATAATTATCTCCGCGAAACATTTTTTTAATTGAGCCTATTTTCAATAGTTTTCTTGTTTTAAAGTTTGATGGACAAAGGGAGTATGTTAAACAGGGTGTAACAAAACTCTATGTACAAGCGGGAAACCAGTGAATCTACATAGTATTTGGAGTCGATTTTGTAGAGTTTTTTTTTTTTTTATTTGAACCTTAGTTTTCGAGAAAATTAAGTACGAAGTTGTTTTTTTTTTTTTTTTTTGCAAATAGTAATCAAATATCATGTATTTAGTTTTAATAATTAGTATCCACAAAGAAAACAAAATTAAAAAAGGCGTTTTAAAAAGAATTTGAGCAATTTTACTTAATTTGCCATACTTGTAAAAACTTTTGTAAAAAGAAAAAAAAATATATTTTAAGCTTAGATTAAAAAGTCATATTACACAACCCTCTCCAAAAACGATGTAGATTCACCAGTTTCCGGGTTGTTCATCGAGTTACACCTGTATAGCACGGGGCACTCCATTGACGGTGACTTATCTTGCCTTCATGTAAACAATGTTCGAGATGCACTGCACTTGGTATACCAATGCCGTACCCTATGCACCATTGGGTGCGGAAAGAAAAGCAGTAATTATGCCAGGAGAGAGTAGTCAAGTGCTGTGGTACAGTTTATTTTACGTAGGTACTCGTATATGCCGGATGACGCGATGGTTAGTTTAGCTATAAATATACGTATGTAGACTTCTGAGTATTGAGAATAGGTGTCTTAGAAGATTATTAGGTGTGCGGTGGTTTGACTTTGTAAGGAACACAGAGGTGGGGCAACGGACACAGCAACCCTTGGTATCAACTGTCATCTGGCGAAGGCGTTTCGGCTGGCTAGGCCATATACTACGTATGCCTACCGAGAGCCTTAACCATGCTTGCCTATTTTACAAGGCATCAGGTTCTCGGCGTCCTGGTCGTCCACTGTTGACAATTCGTCGGCAGTTTGCGTCAGAGCTGCGGGACGTTGACTTAAATTGAGAGGATGCACGGGAGCTGGCGGCCGATCGCTTGGCCTGGAGGCAGTTTGTGGATTCCATATGGTATGATGATGATGTAAATATAATTTAAGTCATACATATTTTATATTATTAACCGGGTTGTGGTCTAGTGGTAGATTCGGGGATTCCGGATTAGAATCTCTAGGTTTGAATCCCACTCCAGCACAACTTGTTTCCTGCTTTCTGGCACAGTTATTTCCAACTATTTGAAAGCAGCCCGACATTAAAATATTTGAGTGTATCATAAGAACTCAAATGTCTCTTTTAAAAATAAATCTTTAAAAGAAACATTTGACAAATTATACTCTCATTCATCACTAATTATCATAATAAAAATAACATTATCGGTGGATTTTTGTAATTGTTTGAAGATTTATTACTTGTTAGCATATTGCATTGTTATAGCTGTGTAAAAATCCGAAATAAATAAAATAAAACATATATATATATTATAAATAAAAGTAGGCAGCACTGGCGCCAACATAAAAAACTATTATTTATTTATTAATTTATTTATATAGTCATACATAACAATATACATTTATTTAGTACTTTAACTGTCTAACAAGGGTTGAATTATTAAAGTATTGTAAGAAAAATATTGTATCCAAACACGTTAGTCTGTAATTATTTTTTATTCATTAGGAAAATCAAATACGTTTCGTCATGAAACAGCGCTAAAGCGATGTTATTCACCACAATAACACACCTAATGTGTCTAACATAACATGACACAAAATATTATGAAATAATTTGTTACGCGGTAAAAGTTAAGTACTCCCATTCTGCCTGACCTTTTGTAAATGTCCGATAATACACGAAAATATTTTCTGTGATTGATGATCGTATTTGTAACGGTAGCTAAGATATTCTATGGTGTTATTAAACTGTACATTAATTGGTCTGATTTTGACTAAAATCATGTAGCAACAAAACAAATAATAAAGTTTTTTTAATTTTAAATTTTTTTTATTTATAAAAATAACATTACATAGGGGAAAAAAAAAAAAGAATTCTTTTTCTTTTTCAATCTAATGCTCCCTAGGAGTTTTAACAATATACTCATTTAGGGACAAATAAAAAACACATATTCATTTTATTCTAATACGCACTGACATCACTTAGATCACAAAAAAAACACAATATATACAAAAAAAGTAGATATTATTGATATCCCAACAGAGACAGAGAAACTCTGGAAACGAATGTGGATTATCTAGGCGTTTACAGGGCTTATGACCTTTCATTGGCTGGGTTAAGTGGCGACTTGATGTGTTACTTTTGTTTTGGCATCATAAAGATGATTGCCAAAAAATGCTTAACAATCTTCTCAACAGATGTCACCAGCATGGAAATTTTCTGTAATGTGAAGCGTCGAAGACGAGTTCAGTATACGGTAGTTTAAAAATTTTGTCATATATGGTTATCAGATGATGGGCGGAATGGGGAATGTTGTAGTAGGCATGCTGCTGATGTTAACAGAATATTTATCTTGCAAAAACGAGCGATTCGGGCCGTATTTAGATTACCTCCTAGACAATCTTTGCTTCACAAATTTAAAGAAATAAAAATTTTAACATTCATATCCCAATTTATTTACGAAAATTTAAAAACAAGGATTTGTTCTTAATAAATTGCGACAAGCATGGAAATAAAAACAAATTAGCTGATACTATAAGCCGTCTGCAAACGGTCAGTAAGTCGTTTAGAGGGCAATGTACAATATACACGCTTGTAAAACAGGGTGCCAGAAAGCATTCAATCATTGTGTATAAAAAAAATTAAAAAATAGATCAAAATTAATTATGCTCGAAGGCCTATTACCGGATAGGTGACTATTTTAAAGATAAAAACCCTTGGACGTGTTAATTTATATTTGTGTAGTTTTTGTTATGCAATTTTTATTATAATTTTGTGATATTTTTTGCATATTGTAATCTTTAATTTTATAATAATGACGTCAAAAAGTTATTTGTATTCTATATGGAAAAAATAAAAAAAAGAGCTTTACTCAGCTTTCATTTATAGCAGAGAGTCGAGCCGTTAAACGGGTCCAAGTCGTGAACCCTTTCATATTTTCAAAATGAATTAATCGCTCTTAACAATGGGGATTTCGAGCGGCCCTGGTGTTATACCTAGTATCATAGATTACCAAGGGTCGATATAATATTCAAACATTTTTATGGTTTTAAATTTAGTTAGTAACTTCGGTAAGTTATAAAGTAGCTAGATCATTCAAACGTAGTGATCTAGTTTTTATTGTAAGTCGTAACAATGGCACTTTTCTCTACAAAATATGAGAGTCAGCTTTATAAAAGTATTCGTCTGAAATTTCAGGAATTGGACGGCATCCATCAAATCAATTGGAAAAGCTTAATACCAACCCTGAGCTTTTGTCAATAGTATTTTTCCTAAGGCTTCTGACGGCCAGAAAGCTCCCAAAAGCCCCTCGAATAATAAAGACAAATTCACAAAGGAGAATGGAGATTCCTTTTTTATTCGGATTAAAATATGATCGGAAAGTTATATAAAAATAATAATATTATTTTATAATAATCGCATGATAATTTTTTTTATCGATACGAGTATTCTTACGTTTTCATGTATTTTTTATACCATTTTGGTAGATCTAAAGGATATTAAAATTACATAAAAACATTAGATTAAAAGTTTTCAAAAAATATTTTGATTTTAAAAGGTTCCCACATAATAAATTACAATTAAATTAATGAAACAAAAAATAAAGTTAAATAGTTTCTAAACTACAAAATAAAGTATCCTTAGTTTTATGGTTGTTAATTTAGTTTCAGTTGCAGTGTCTACTTGTCATGGCGTTTATTTTTCATAAAAGTATATATATCGTGAGTATACTGGCAAAAAACGTTACCTCAAAAATATGCTGTTTTCACTTAATGATGCTTCTTAATGTTTCTAAAGCTCTACAATCGGAAAAAATACAGAATTTGGGATAACTTATTTTATATAGCGTTTTTTTTTTGCGAAGTATTCTAAAATCGTATATCTTTCTTTCTCTAAAATAAAAAGCAAAAACTGCAACAAGCAATTGTGAGTATTTAAGTATGAAAATTAAATACTGTTCTTAAAATAAAAAAAAAAATCAAACCAAAAATTAAAACACAATCAAAAAGTTGGTAATGAGGATTAGCATTTTTTTTAATCGACTTTAAAATTTTACAATTTTATAACAAAATACTGCATTAGTCAAAGTGAATGTAAGTAAATTAATAGTAAAAACCAAATTGTTATACCCCATTGATTTATAATACACTTAGATCTGCCTTGCAAAGTAAATTATTAAGAAAAAGTAATGACACGAAGATTCCGCACATCAATACACTTACACGGGTCGACCTATAAGAGCCCTTCGACTGCCGGCAAGCATCCGCCCACACACCGCAAAAGGTATGGACTATATATAGGGTTACAGTAACAGTATATAATACAAAACCCGTTCCTAACGAGGAGCGTTCATGAATTTTACCATGCAAAAATGACTTTTTTTTTCTTGTGGACAGGCTGTTTGCTATTATTTAAGAAGAAAACTTTCTTGAATAATAATTATTTTAGGCTATGTAAACAAATATAAAATAAACACTACATGCGGAAGGTTACACCATCTTTTTTGCTAATTTTATCCGTACGGTTTTTACACGGTTTCACTTCACAGGAAGGCATTTCCGAATGTTTTCTAACGTCCGACTCGGCCGGCGGTAAAGAAATACTGAATTCGCGTCTGGCGAAGTTGGAGGTTTAGGCGGAGTTGAAGTGTCATTCATTTTTTGGGTTCAGTTCAAATCTAAGTGTATAAATAAATCAATGTTATACCTATTATAAATTTTATCTTCCAGGTTAAGCCGTTGTGAACAAATTCAATAAATTAATTTAAAATTATTATTCACTAAACTACCAAGATATTTTTAGATTCAATAGCCAACACAAAAGACTTGGAAATTGGTGATCAAGACAGATAATTGAAAACGTTGATGTAGTTAGTTATGTAAACATACATAATTGTACTGAGGAGTTGTTATCAGCTTGTTCGGGAAGTTTCCAGCGATTTACGAGTGATTAAAACTTTATTCTACTTCTAGATGCCAAGTAAACAAAGGATATAATGCCATTAGACAATACCACTAACAGTGCTTTGAAACACCTTAACAAATTTCGGTTAGTTCACTTTAACCAAACTCTTCAAAACCATATAAATAAAAATAAAAAGGTTTAACGGAATTCATCGTTTCTAAGTGAAAGTGATGGGTAAATTCAAATACTAATTCTTTTTACCACCAATTTTGACATAAAAGGAAGTATTATTTTAATTAATTTAACCTTAATTTTAATTGTATCATTTTTTGGTGCAACGGGGCCTAAATATGATTAATAATTTTTTTCCTTTAAAGACTGACATTTATTAAACTTTGTTTATTTTAATAACTATTTAACGAGTTCTAAGATTATTTTTTTTTATTACAATAACACCTGTAACCTGTAGATACACCTACTAAAAAAGATTATCTATCCTTTTTAGTAGGTGTATAAATTATTTTGAAAAAAACTTTTGGTTGTCTGTAGTCGGTTTACGGACGATAATTTTACGTGATAACGTCATAAAAAAACATTGATGAAAAATAGCATACTTTTATGAATGGAATTGAGTTATTATTACTGAATTATCATTATTTTGTATAATACAAAGCAGGAGTTTTTTTTTTCTTTTTTTTTGTGTGCTGCTGCTGTCTCCCTTCTACTCGGACGCATCGGCTGATAGAGTGGAAGAGAGAAAGATGCGTCACAAACCGAACGCTTAGGCCGATCGTGCCTCTCTATCGCTTGTTCCGCGCTCTCGGAACACGCTCCGCTCAGGCGGAACGTGACAATGAGTCAAGCTTTTTCGTGTGTGCAGCCGGCGTTTATCGATTTATTAGACGTTATCACGTCAAAAATAATTTGGGAATTAAGTATATTATTTTGCTCGGTACATATCAACTATTATTTTTATCATGATAATACATGCATCTCTGAAAATCTATTATCTTTTGGATAAATCTGGTTTTGTCACAGTCAAAGGAAACCAAAGGGAACAATGATTGCACTGTCTAAATGTCTAAAGCATTCAACTGACGTGATCTAGCTGTACAAATTTTCGTTTAACTAAAAATGTAGGAAAATGTACAATATTTTTCTTTGTAGGTTTCATTATTGAACCTAAATACGCAACAGCGATTACACGTGAATTAGAAAGAATTAAATTTTAGAAAAAAAATAATCTGATGACAGTTTTCTAAATTATTATCTTCTTCTTCTTCTTTCACCGCGTTCGCTTCTACGTGTAGCATGTGGCCACCACAAGATCATCAAATTTCATCTTATTTTAATGTGTATTTAAAATCACCTGTAGGTATTTTTGAAAATTAAAAATCGAACGTGTTTGGAGCATGCGAGTAACTGCTTTTTTAAATCATCCCATCCGGTATGAGTACAAACCGGACGTTCCAATTTCAAATATAAAGGAAAGCCAATATTTGCACGGAAACAGGATGTTTGCTCAGACTGCTTTGTGAAAATAAATAGCATTTCCGTTTGTTAAAGTAGCTCTTTTTGAATAAGGAATACGTATTATTTAAATCTCAACAAAAATGAAATAATGTAGTTTATTGTGAAGAAACATGGAGGTTTAACAGGCATTTTCAGGACATGTACGATTAATATATTTAACCAGGGCTGTTTTTAATCTAATTTTATTGCTCATTATATTTTTCATACTGTTTTTCTTCTTCTTCTTTTACCACGTTTGCTATGTGGAGCTATGTGGAGCATGTGGACATCACAAGATCATCATTATAATCCCCGTGACCTCATGCACAATAGCCAAACGCGCTACCACTATGCCAAGTCAAGTTCTCGTCTCGCAGCTCTGACGCAAACTGCCGACGAATTGTCAACAGTGGACGAGCAAAGATACATAATTAACAATTAATTTACGAAATTAAATAATTCAAAATTTTATCGATTAATATAAATATGTTCAATAAAAAACATGCGAGTGAAAAAATTAATTTCAAGATGTAAAATAAAAAAATTTACATTTTTATATTTTTTAACATACTAAGTACTTAAGTACCTATATTTTATCTGAGAATACGCAAATCCATATAATATATAACGAATGTACAAAATTAGCCATACATTTTTTAAAGTAAAAAGTAAATAAATTTGACAACTCATCTGCATGTGAGAATTCACAAAAAAACAACGTTATTTACGTCAAAAAAATAAATAATTAGTATAGTTGGTAGGTTAGGTACATACCTACTTTAAAAATTTCAATCACCAAATCCTCCCATATAATAATATTCCCAGAAGTAAAGTTTTTTATTTTATGTTAAAATCAAAAAACGATTTTTTTTGGTTCTACGTGATTTTATTAAGTTAGTGACAATTGTTTCGCCTTGTAAGGGCATTATCAAACTGTGGCGTTGAAACATTTGTCACTAACTTAATAAAATCACGTAGAACCAAAAAAATCGTTTTTTGATTTTAACATAAAATATCATGGAGTTCTACAAAATAAATGCCATATCAATCAACAAAGTTTTTTATGGTTATATTTTTATATTAATATAACGAGATCGTACAAAATTTGGTCTGGGCCAAGGAGTCATAAAGTAAACATTTATTTTATTTTGTTGCTACAAAATTTTTATTTTTAGTTTTATTGAATTTCCAATCTTAAGTGGCTTGATTCTAGTTTATATAAGATCTGATAAGTTTTAAAGTTTCCAGTTTAAAGTCCAGACTTTGTATAACATACTCTTCGTAATTGGAAGCTTAGGGCTACGAGTATTTGAGTAGGGGTAAATATATTAATAGCCTCTATTGAAATAATGACTTTAGTCAATCTGTCCTGAAAAGGGTTGCGGGGGAGTGAGATCCTCGGGGAATATATAACTACTGAATGAGAATCAGGGTTGCGCAAAATCACTTTACCGGCAAATTGGAATTAATAACGGTTTTACGATAAGTTTGAAAAATGATGTTATAGGGATCCTGCTTTGAAATCCAAGATGGCGGTTGCATTTTTTCACAAAGTATATAATTTTCAGGGGCTTCGAATTTTTCGTTTATTTTGAAACTCAAGATGGCGAATGCATTTTTTTCTGTAATTCTATTACAACTACTACTTTCCTTATTTGCACCCAATAGTTCATAGGGCATCGGTATACCAATTGATCATTTGATAATACGAACTTGCGGAAATGGGATCATATTATTTTATATTTATCCACTATTTTAAATTTCAAGATGGCGGATGCGATTTATTACACCTTTGCCTATTGTATATGACAATCGGACTTAAAGAGTAAGATCCAGTTGTGTGTTAAAGCTGACACGTACATTTTTTTAATTCGGTAGCGAATTAAATATTAAACCAGTAAATTTGTTTGGATTTTGAAATTGGTTTTGCATACCCTAGTGACGATTCAACAGTAAAATTTATTTATTACATTGGAGACTTAAACTTATTGTAGGTTTTCTAAAAAGGGTGTTTTAAGAGTGTCTGGATTTGGTACTAAATTCGAGGCTTTTGTTTTATAAACAACAGTAGGTACTCTTGCTTCATTATTTTTCTTTATTTTAACATTCTAAAGTAACTAACGACCATCATCCTTTTTCCCGACGGTGTAGGCGGAGAGGATAGAACGCCACATCTTCTCGTGCACGCACATGATTTATATAATTTATTTTCACGTTAATTAATGCGTCTTTGCCTTTAAACGGAGATGAATATGATACCAGCTTAGTTGAAATTTGATTATTAGTGAGCATTGTGCAATTATCAAAATTACAGCAAATTAAAAAAAAAATCTTCGTCAGACAAGAGTGTAATGAGACCCAAAAAACGTTATAAGCATCTAGTTTATATGTCCATTATGTAAAAAGGGGCTATTCGTATACATATGGAAGCCAATAGATTGGCGTAGAGCATGCTGGAAATTTCGATGTGCCGTATCCGGAATGTTCTAGAAGCTGTTTTTCCCCTGTTATAAAAACGCCGTCTGCTGTCACCGCGGCGCAGTCATTTTAAGACCGCTGGCTGCAAAGACAGTAATATCCAGTACCAACTTTTCTATATATATATATATATGTATATACGTGTCTATTGTCTATACGTGTGTTACCTGCTGATTAGATAAAATAAATTATTGTGATTTATTTATTTTTTATTTTTTATTCTTTTATTTAATACTTTGTCAAATCAATTTATCACAATAATAGGGTTCTTCCCGATAGCATGAATATCCTTGAAAACGTTATAAATATTTAAATTATATTTTTACAATTCCAACGATATAAAACACAATGATGAAAAATTTTGTTTTCATTTATAAATTTATGTTTTAAAAACACGAAAATACAAATGATTTTTAACGCCCGTTATTGGCTAGTGACGTCATTCCCGTCCACCGTGAGAGGCGTGAAATTCATTCCGTAGTGAGCGCCTATATTGCTGTGACGTCACTCCGCATGCGCGCCAAATGGAGGATTTTGCGAGCGATTTGAAAAAGTGCTATTTCAAACCGCGCTAGAAAATTTATATGACATCGTAAAAAAAAAAAAAAAACATTTCCTTGAAATTGTAATTTTTCAATAATTTTTTTTTAATCAAAAATAAAAAATCGGGAAGAACCCAATTATACAATATCACCATAACGCTATACCTCACCAATAAAAAAGACAAGCTCTTGTGCTTGGTGAGGGAGATTTAAAATGGAAAAATAATGTTTTCAATAACATTAAAATAACACATTAATCTGTGTGCAAAACAATAAAATATAAATAAATAAATAACTTAGAGAAATCTATTACAACTACAATATAGCATATAATGTACAGAATTTCCTTATTAATTCGTAACTATTCCATATACGCAGTTACGACGAGCTGATGTCAACCGTTTTAGCAGTCATATTGAAAGCATTAAATAAAGGGTGTTTAACAAAACGTTTTGCCTAACGCATTAGGGCTGTTTAGTGTTCTTAATATTTCCCGAACTAGTTACGGTCTAGATCGTTGGGTTTGCCAAAAAGAAAATCGCTTCTGATCCCATTAGCCGGTCGTTGACCTCTTGAAAGTTCCTGAAACTCTGCTAAATATCTGCAAAAACTTTCACATAAACTAGATGTACGAATATCAGACCACTTGCCTGGAGTAATTAATTTTGTTGAGGGTTTGTCTTTTTTATGTGAAAATCGATTTTTGATTTTCGAAGTATTTAAATTTAAGGCTTTAGTGGGCTTAAAACTTAGGATTTAATCTATAATTACTACATTTTTGTGAACTTACTACTTATTTACTAAATATTTTTTCTATCTAAACATACATAGTTAAATTTGTATAAAGCATAGGAAACACAATTTTTTGGTTTTGTTGCGAAAATCTTTTTTTGTATTGCCGCAAAAAAATTTTTTTTTGGCTAAATAATCAATAAAATTTGAAATTTCAGGTATATCTAAGTTAAATTTAGTCTAAACAATCTTAGATAGTTGAAAACACTTCCATATTTTTCATTTTATTTCGTATACATAAAATTTGTAGGAACAATTCACAAAATATCATCTATCACATAAAACATGTTTTAAATTTGCTTACCGGTTTCGGAGTTACAACTTTTCAGAGCTTTAAACGAATATATATTATTATGCGTAAAATAAAAATAGTTAAAAAAAATATCTGTTTTATCAACTGCAAAGCGAGTGCTAAAATCCTTGGATTAAAGCATAATTTCTGTACATCATATGAGATCCAATTAGCTAAGGTTGTGTTTAATTTATATTTTGGAGTACGCAACTCAACCAAGAGACCATAATAACTAAAACTATACAATAAAACGACTAAAAAATAAAAATTACAGGGTTTTTTAAGCAATATAAGCAATTCATATTTAATTTAGAAGATAAGCAGTATTTATAAGAATAAGATCACATTTCAAAAAAATTCGCGACGAAAAATTTGCTAGAAATATGTTTTAAAAATCGCTGAATTGTTAAAAAAAAATGTTTGATTTATGAAAGCGTCATCCCGTAATAAAATACCCTGCCTGATAATAGAAGCCAAAAGGAGCAAATGTAGCAACTTCCGATTTTTTCTATATATATGGTGTTGTGGCGGGCGACAATGACGTCACGAGCCGACGACCGCCGACCGCCGAAAACGTACGAACTTGCCGAACTTGCGATGAGAATACTTTCGGTTCCCCCCGTCATCGCACGCGTCGTTAAGGCACATTATTCCCGCCAACTTAGGAGAATTCATTCAACATTAAAATCATTGTTTTATTAGCCTTATTAGTATATAAAATCATTGTTTCCAAGTGTTAGATTCAGTAGTTAGTTTTTGTGAATAAACCATTGTAAAAACGTAAGTACCTGTTTTACTCTCTCTCTTTCTGTGCACCTACATAACTCTGTACTACTCAATTGGCCACCAACTAGGTGATGCCTAAAGTGTCATTCTGCAATAAGTAGACTTTACTACTACTACTATTTTCCCTTATTCGATCCCAATGGTGCATAGTGCACTGCACCACGGTACACCAAGTGTAGTGTATATTTATCATTTTATTACATGAAGGTAAGATTATCAGTACCATTCCAAGGTATCGCATATGAAATATTAATATAAAAATCGCATGTAAGCAAATCGTAGACATTTTGTATTCGTAGTTTATTTTTAAAATTATTTTTGGCTAAAATGGTGTATTAATCTGAATACGTGGAGTCCTATAAGAATATTGAAATGCAGAAAATCCACTATATATATACAATGAAAGACTGACTAGACTGTTTTAAAGACTATTGAGTCTTTTTTCAGTCCAGCACAACTCCCCGATTTTTTAAAGCTAATCCGCGAAATTTAATAGATTCAGTTTTAACTGGAAAAAGCGGAAGAAAAACAGGCCATATACGCGACCAAATGCTTTCATTGCCCCTATCACTGTTTTCGTATAAATATAATAACGATAGTAACTCCTTAATTATTTTTACATAACTAATAAAAGGAAAATAAAACGACTTGGTATATTTCACTTACATTTATATCGCCAGTCTGAAGATGCAATTTTATATTTGATTGCCTTTTGTTTGTAGTTTTTTTAATACCGAAGACAAAATAGGAGTTTGCTGCCTTTGCTTCTGTTGGGCTAAATAATCAGTTCAATAGGCATGAAATGAGCCTCGCAGAAATGACAGTTCTTTTCCGCGGCTCTTAAGGAATTATTGGAAAAAAGAACCAACATTTGGAAAAGATTGGAAAAATTTTACGACAGATTTTAAATTAGTTTTCCAAATTATCAATACCTACCTGTTAAGAGATTTTGTGCCGAATTAGGACAGGAAATGTTTTCAAAATTCTCGCTTTTAGTTTTAATTTAATAGTTATATTTTTTATATGATGTGGATATTGCGTTAAGCTACCATGCATGAGGTCGCGGGTTCGATTCCCGTCAAACATAAAATATTTATTTACTGTGATGAAGTAATAAGGACATTGTGATGTGGGTACAGCAGTTAATTTGTAAAAGTACGTCCGTTCCTAATAGCTACCAAAATGAGAAAGAATGAGCTAGTCCGTGAGCTAGCGGACACAATGCTAACTAATTCGTCACATTAACATACCTATGATTTTCATATTAATATTTCATGCGTCACCTTGGACTGGCGCTGAAGCGTAAGACTGATCATCTTGCCTTCACAAAATGTAACAAATGATCAAGATTTACTGCACTTGGTGTTCCAATGCAGCGCCCTATGCACCAACATGCATATAATATGTAGGATACTGCTTTGGTCCACCAAATCATTTGTTGTTTTAACTGTTTATTATTACGTGACGGCAAAATGATCTGCTATTACTAAAGCTATAGTATTTTATGTAAGTTGGAGAATACGAATGTTTTGTCAAATATATATTATTGTCATGATATAATCATCATCATTAGTGAGTTTTTTTGGTAAAATTATTTATTTATTTACAGACGGCGCAATTGCCTTTTACAGAGTTCATTAAAATAACAACATAAAACATACAGGAATAAGTATTACATACTATGGGTATACAATACAACACTATGAACTTCAAACTAAAAAAGGTGTTATCAACATTCTTAATATTATCATTTTTGTAATAATAAATTATATATATGTGTGTGGATATATGTATATATATATTTTTTTCTTCTTTTTTCTTTTTTAATATACATTTTTTTTTTATTTACAAGTGATGTTATTATAAGTTAAAAATTATTATGCATTCTTGGTTATATATTAGAATCAAATATTTTTTTTAAATGTTAATATAAAGTTCCGTTTACAACACTCATCAATGGATTGTTCGCCTCGTAATGGGCTACAAAACCATAACCATTATCATATGATGTGATACCTTGGACGGGCGCTCAAGTGTAAGACTGATCATCTTGCATACATGTTATCAAGATTCAATGCACTTAGTGAACCAATGCAGTTTGGTTCAACAGCCGACAGTTTCCGTCAGAGCTGCAGAACGTGGACTTGGCTTTGGAGGATGCACGGAAGCTGGCGGCCGATCGCTTGGCCTGGAGGCAGTTTTGTGGAATCCATATGCTCCGCATAGGGAGCGTATATGCCATGATGATTATGATGAATCAATCCGCGTTTTTTTTAAATTTATATTTTATTTGTTTAATCATTGTAAATTATTTCAAATTCCCTAGTATAAAACCTTTTACAGTGTTGCCTAGTAAATAAATCAATTTAATTTGGAAGCAAACAGCTTTAAACATGCACAAAATTAACATGGGTTTGCATTGGATTGCCCCCATAGGCTTCGGTCGAAATATAGAAATATGTTCTCAGATTCTAAATGCAATTTGTGAAACGGATTAAAAGCTTCTATCTTGATTAAGAAATCAAGTATACTCGTATTTGGCTCTCCAAGGTACAATGTAGTAATTGTAGTCTTATAGAACTCGTTTATTTAACTTAAATCTTTCAGTGGCCTTGTTACAAAAACCATTTTATTTATAAAAAGGATATTTTGTAGTCAAAGAATGTGTGTTTTATATTAATATTTTGTTCACGTTGTAAACCAAAATAGACAAATCACTGAATTTTTTTAGAACACTGAATTTTATAATGAGAAATCAAGGTCATCATTTTTTTTTTTTTTTGAATAGACAGACTTTTGACAGACTGTCTCGTCTTTTTCACATCGGCAGCTGATCAGGGGAAAAGTTCCTGTTAGCTCGATTAAATAACGCCCATGTGCTAATTTCCAATACAACATCCAGTAAGTACACTCTTCTCTAACTGTGCTTCATCTCATTACATACGAAACATCTAAATATGCATAAATGTGGATGTGCGAGGTTCGGGTGCGATATATTATCTTCGAAAAAATTTCGTGATTAAAAGTCATTTTTTAGTCGTAGATATTTTGTAAGCTCACAGTATTTAAGAAATAATCTAATTCCACTTGAATTATGCTTTAATCACCATATATATTGTAGCAATCTTTGTATCTACTTTGGAGAATCAAAACTCGTTTAGAGATGTTCATCCATACGAACCCCCATAAATCTTCACTACAGGGTGAACTTTTATAATTGCAACTGCTTACACAAAGATTAATTTCCACTATGGCTCAAATTCCCCAGTAATTTATAGTTAGAAATGAAACATGTATGAAAATATTAATACAAAAGCTATAAATTTAATGTACCTAAAAATAAACGCCTTGGTCACTGACAGCTGGATTATTCCAAATAATGTGTAATTTAAGTCTTTTGACAATATTCAATTCTGAATCTGATTGCCAATAAACTTCATCTAAAAAAATATATATGTAAATATTTTCCGGAGACGAATTTGAGTAATATTAATTTAGCAGCAGCTGACTATCAAATTTTTTTTTTTTTTTATTTTTTTAAAAAAAAAAAGAAATACTTGAGCTCTTATGATATACTCAAATATTTCAATTTCGGGCTGCTTTAAAATAGTCGGAAATAACTGTGCCAGAAAGCAGGAAACAAGTTGTGCTGGAGTGGGATTCGAACCTAGAGATTCTAATCCGAAATCATCGAATCTACCACTAGACCACAACCCGGTTCGCTATTACTATTTATGCTACTACTACTAATCATGATAATTTTTTATTACATGAAGGGAGGATGATCAGTCTTACGCTTCAGTACCAGTCCAAGGTATCATAAATATAATATTAAACGATTTTGCAGGTGAGCTTTTTTGGGTTACAATTATTTTTTAACACTATTCTATATATATTTTTAAGATCTTTATTGGGTGACTATCGCGGAGTTATCCTTTAAACATAAATCGAGTTTTCCTGTGAAAATTATCGTATTTTAATAAAATTTTGCACTATTTGTACAGTCAGTGGATGATCAAATATATTGCATTCACACAATATATACTACTTAAGTGAATTTACCAGCTATTCAATCCAGAGATTATTATTAGTGCTGTAAAATAATTCATTATAAATATGTTAACAACATGTTGTTAAAAACTTTAAATATAAAATGTTATTATTCAGCTATTGAATATCATGATTTTCATTATTATTACATATACATATGTCAATTTGTAATAAGGAATAAGCAGCAAATAAAATCTGTAGAACTCATTTGCGTACTCTGTAGTATGTAAGAACAAGAAAAATATGAAACGAAAGTTAGAAGAATTTAAACATTTTTGTACAATTGAACAAAGTTTTCCCCGAGAAAGAAAACTTCTAAGCCCGCACGTCTAATCTAATAAACTGGTTTTTGTATCTTAGTATAAATGAGTAAAAAATAAAATTGAACTCAGCAGAAGTTACTTCGAAAGGGAATCGTGATAAAATATAGAATTTAAAAAGTTTCCTAAAAATTATAATCAGCGAAATAGTTATTTGCTAAAGTAGATAAGCTTTTTTGGAGGCCTTGTACTAAGGGTGCAATTAACAGAGTATAAAACTTTATAAATAGCTATTATGCATTTTATACATGACATCTCATCAAATTAAATTAAATAGTAAGTTTAGTCGGCGTCCAACAACTTATCTATAACTTTGACTGGTCTACAAGTCATTGTTAATTCATTTCAATTTACTATTGTACCTATAATTTTATCATTTTAATTCTTAAATATTTTTTTATTTTATTAAAAAGTGTTTTTTTTTGTTTGTATACTTATGTACGTAGCCTCAAATGCGTATATTTCAATTAGCAGAGGTATTAAATATTACTATTTTTAAATAACAGTGCCAGAAAATAGGAAACATGTTCTTATGTGGCTCAGCGTGATAAACCCAGGGGTTCCTATCCAGGGTTCGCAACTTTAACCATTCTAAAACACTCAGTCCGATTCAAACTACGCAACAAGATGGCACATGAAATCACAAATATTTTTTCAATAATATCGGAATATCTATTTTATATTGTTTACGTCTGCAAATTTAAAACTGTTAAAAATATAAGTCCCTAAACTTGGACGTCTATATTTCTTTCACAGTTCGTTAAACTAATCAGTGGTTTTAGTTAAGGAACATTAATTTTTTGCAGCCGAGGGCAAACATATTAAAATGACCTCACACCCTTGGTCAGTAAGTTTTGAATCCAAGGAATGTCAGACAGATAAATGATTGTGAAACTAAGGGAGATGACACAGACTTATACGTGGGGTTAAAAGCCTCGTTCATGCAGGGAACTTCATTATTCTTAGGTCATTTTAAGTAAATATCTGACACCTATCCTTTAAAGGTATTTTATGATGAGAAGCTTTACGATTCTATGTCGATAAACCACAATGGGAAGAAAATAAAAATGCTGACTGTATGGTTTTAAAACCGTTTTCCACCAAGTATTAATTTAATGTTTGACTATAAAAGTGGTATACATAACTTTTTAAAGTTTTGACCCTTAGATTGCATGACTACCACAGGACCACTACATTATTCTACAATTAAGAAAATTTTGCTTTTAACAATGGAAAATTTTACCTGTAGGAATTTTTACAAAATACTAGCATGTAATATGGGTTAATTTACTATATTTTGTAATGGTTTAATTACTTTTTGACGTATTCAGAGCTTGGACCAAGAATTCTTCAAAGATAATGTTGTGGTTTACATATGTCATTCATAAATATTATACACTGCACTTGGTATACCAATGCAGTGCTCTCTGCACCATTGGGTGCAAATAAGGGAGAGTAGTAGTAGTAGCAGTTGTATTCATAATATTATACAAGTAGGGATTTGAAAATACTGATAACTTTTTAGTTCAACGATGTATCATAAAAATATTTTAAATGTTCTTAACATTCATTCTTTCAAAAATTAAGGATAATTTTCAAAATAACTTAGGTATGGACGTCTTTTGCAGAATAATTACGATTTTTTTAGTATTTATTTAAGCAATTTAAAAAATAAATGTACTTTATTTAATAATCTACTAAACTAATTTCGCTTATCTAATGGTGCTTGCATATACTAATTTGATGAACCGATAATGGGATTGTAAACCGAAATTATCTGTGAATGCAGAAAAATAGAACAAAGAATCATAAAACCATCAGTGCAATCCGTTTGTAAATCGGATAATTAATAAGCGAGATATAGCCCTGTGTAATTTAATCAATAATTATTACATGAAAGCAAGATGATCAGTCTCAATCTTCAGCGCCAAGTCAAAACAGTTTTATGTGAAAACCTAATTTAAGTAAATAATATGATGTATTGATCCCAGGAATCTATCGCATGTAGCTAAACGCGATAAACAATATACCACGAGGCGAACATTACGATGTACAATACAACAAATGAATATAAATATAATGAAAGACTGTATTTTTCAACATCAAATTCTCGAGGAAATAACCAAGTATAAGTCCCTTGGGAAGTTAGTTGTTGGTTGGTGGTTCGTAATGATTACACATTGTACTAGCCCTAGTCAGTAGCCGGTACAAGCAGGGTTATCAAATAACCAGATTTCTACTGATATGTCTTTTATCATCTTGTAAGGTTTTTTAAAATCATGTTAGGATTGTTTCGGTCTTGTCAGAGTTTTTGGATGACGTATCTATACATACAAATTATAATCTGTTCCTGATTCAAATATTTAAAATGCCAAAGACACATGTCTCTGATTGGGGCAATCAATTTAATATTTTCATTTAATATTTTGTCGTTATTTTTATTTTCTTGCAAGTTGCAAGATGCTATGCTTTTGGATTAATTAATATAATATTATCTAATAAAAATTCAAGTAAACTATTTAAAACATAAAATCTAGAGGTAGTATAAAAATATCCCGATTATTAAAAAACATAATTTCTTAGTCTTTCAAGGTAAAAAATATAAATATTTATAAAACAGGTTACAATAAAATAATTAAAATAAACGGTTTAGGTTCTACAATATGTTTTACTCGCTTATTTTCTTTCCCTTATCCGCATTAAATGTTGCATAGAAAACTTTATTAGTACATTTGCAGTAAATCTTATGACAACATTGAGAGTGTGTTCCAACTAGTGACAGGTAATAAGTCCTGTAAACGCCTAAATATTCATATAATTATGTTATTATTTATGTTCTCGTTGGAAATCGAACCCAGATCGTAAGTCCAGCGTCTTATTTGAAGACAACGCTAACGTGATCAAACACCTAAATATCCATATTCCCTTCCTAACTTCTTGTTTCTGTTGAGATGTCAATGGCAGTGTATCTTGATCATTTGTTATTTGAAGGTTAAATGATCAGTCTCACGCTTCAGCGCTGAAGGTCAGTAATGAAGGAAAACCCCTCAGTAATGGGTATTTCTAGCATAAATTTTGTACTGTCAGGATATTTTTATGTAAATTGACTGATCTAAAATAACGTTTTTGGTAACCCTGAATACGAGGCGTTGAGTTCGGCGCCCTCTGCATTATTTCTAGGGAACTACTTGTTCGAGGACATACATCACTGGGGTAAATTTCGCCCTAGGTCTATTAAGGAAGTTATATTTGTATTAATTTATTCGACCTCCGGGGAATCAGGCTCCGATAGTAATTATATTAACTGTACGTGGAGTAATTTCTGCAAATTTAAAAGTGTCAACCTTGAATCATGGAACAATACTAGAGGAATTTTGTGAGAGTTAAATGCTTCATAGATTAAACGATGCGATAAAAATTAACACGTTTTAGTAAATTCGGTATTGGGTTTTGGCTAAAATTGTGATTTATTTTATGAATTTATCATTTTGTACAAACATTGGTGGATTTATTGCCTCCTGGCAATTTCTTCTAAGCAACCAAATTTATATAGTTATTACTTAAGTTTATTTCTATTTCTATTATTCGATATTTGACTGTTGATGTTTTTTGTTCATATTAAAATTTTGGATTTTCCATTTAAAAGCTTATTTTTTACCGGCATTTTTGAAATAAATACAAATACTTGTAGACAAATTACTGGATTATACCCATGCTGGGCTGATATCAGATATTATTGATATCCCAACAGAAACAGAGAAACTCCGGAAACGAATGTGGGTTATCTAGGCGTTTACAGGGCTTATGACCTGTCATTGGCTGGGTGTAGTACGTCAAGTGGCCACTTGACGTACTACAACATTCCCCATTCCGCTCATCATCTGAAAACCATATATGACAAATTTTGGAACTATTATTTATATTGAAATCGTCTTCGTCGTTTCGTTTTACAGAATTTCTCTATGCTGGTGTCATCTGTTGAGAAGATTGTTAAACGCTTAAACATTTTTACGTTTTTTATTTAACCAATCAAGAGAAAGATAGAAAAAATCACAATTACTATGTGCTTTCATCTTGTTGTGTGCTTTCACTTGAAAAATAAATCACCGTTCGCTCCAGGATTTGAACCTGGGTCCCTCTGACCTTTTGGGTATCAATAAGTATGGAATATCATTTGCGGGTTGAATATCATCAGGGTAAGGCCTTAAATGTACTTGAAGAAACGCTACGATACGTTCTTTCAATTTTAGATCCAACAAAGGAGTTATTATTAAACGCAATAAAACCACAAACGACTTGTTAAAAATTTAAATTACTCTTAAATCTTTGAAAAATATAACAAAAATGGTGACAAATCGAACAAATAAAATAAATTAGTAATCCAAATGTTTGTGAAACGATTGTTATAAATCCTTGGATTATTTTATCGGCAAATAAAATAAAAACGAAGAATTACAGACAAATGAAAGTCCGATGTCAGATATAAAAATAAATGAAACTACCGAGATAAAAGTCCAGACGAAGAAAATCTGTTTCAATAAAATAATCCCTGTTAAGCTTTGTACCATTCATCATATTTTCGTCAACCAATAAGGGTTTATTATGATTATGTACAACTATTTTATGACAGATAACCTGCTAGTGGTGTTTATTTCTGGAGATTTGAAATATAAATACAAGGTGTAACAAAACTCGATGTACAAGCGGGAGACCAGTAAATCTACGTCATATTTAGAGGCGATTTTGTAGATTTTTATTTGAACCATAGTTTTCGAGAAAATTGAGTAAGAAGTTGTTTTTTTTTCGAAAAATTTTTGCAAATATATTTGTTTAGTTAAAAATTTGTGCAATTTTACTTAATCTGCCATATTTGTGATAGCTTTTATGAGAAAAAAATGTTTTTTTTCAAGCTTAGATTAAAAAGTTATGTTACACATTCGACTACAAATATGATGTAGATTCACCAGTTTTCGGGTAGTACTACGAGTTTAGTTACACCATGTATATTGGCGTGTAGAGGCGTCTTCTAGTAAGTAATTAAATTTGTTTGAATCTTACATTTTATATATACGCATTTAATTCAGATTATATTACGCATTTTTAATAAATTAAAAATAATAAGCAAAATTATTGTAATGTGACCCTCAACACTTCATCGGTCCGGAACCGGTGCCGGTGGGGGTTTTAAGTATACAAAATATAAAATTTATTAATGCAGATAGCACACATCAATACAATATGTTCCTTTTTATCAATGCAATAATAATAATGATTCATAGAATCATTAATTATAAAACTCTTTCAAAAATTTAGAGAAATACCAAATTAATATTTTGCAACATGCTTTTTATCACAAATTTCCAAGGAAGTTAAGTATTTTACAGACTTCAAAATAAACAAAATTTGGCAAAAGTTTTATCTCGTTAAACGTGAAAATAAAAAAAAATAAAGGCAAATAGAAGTTAGAAATATTCAGCGGAAGATAAACAATCAAATTATCCGTTAAAAGCCTTTTTCGTGGAGAAATATTCTAAATCTCCATAAGTAATACTGAGAAAAGTGGTCGGTTTTTCATATCATCATTTACTAATGTAAAAAAAACACGACAATCCCTAATTTTAAAATAAGAAAACTCTTTTTCATCTTTTGGGCCTTTGTTGTGTTGGTGTTGCATTTATTTAGAATAACGATATAACTAAATATTTATACAATAATAATTCGGCGTAGTAATTTCATTAGAATTAAACCTATATAATTCATTACCTTATGAAGATATGGAGTACATGTTGATTATCTCTAGTCAACAAAAGCGTAGAGCTAATATTAACTCCATATTCATATTTACGTTACTAAATGGCATTACGAATTAACGCACCAATGCTGACACAAGTGACCTTTAGTATTCCTGTACGTAGGTTGAGGAATAATAACGTGCTGTTCCTTGATCAGCACAAAACAGACTATGACTTGACTCTTGGACTTCATGAATGTTTTTTTTTTTACAAATATAATATGTAATTACACTTCAATGGACTTCATGTCGGTAAAAAAATATAAAATAAATGGCTCTGTTGGTTTCCACTATAAATTCTCAACCAAAGATAGCTCAAAGCCTACAATCCTACATTACCCATTTAAACTCCGCCTTACCTTTCATATCATGTCCAATCCTTGATCCCATGTATAAATTATCTACTGGCTGATACGAGTTCATCCTTAAACCATTTATCACCCGACAAGGAGAATATTTCTATCCAAATTCGTCCTTCCGCTGTCAACTCTTCATATCCTTGACCCCCGTCAGACCTCATAGGTAAGAACTGAAAAAAGGGTCTGTCTTTACAAAAAAATTGCCTAAAAAAGTAGGTCATTGAGCCTAAGAGACGTGAAAAATTACTCTTTATACGGATATTAACACTTTGATTTACATTTGAAGCCATCTTCGATGGGCATTTAAAATCAATTAAGTCTTTCCGTTGTTATTATAAATATAAATCTAGGTAGATAGATAATTAATTTATTTCTTTGTTAATTGCGATTTTTGCTACTATAAAAAAGTTGGCAAAGCAGTTATACAATATAAGTGCCAATCACAAAAATCCTAGTGATACCTAGGTCTGGCGCTGGAGCGTAAGACTGATCGTCTTGCCTTTATGTAACAAATTATTGATCAAGATTCGCTGCACTTGTGTATTAATGTAGCGCCCTATGCACCATTGGGTGCGGATAAGGGAGAGTAGTAGTAGTAGATCTAAAATTAAACTGTTTTTGTAAACTTCATCGGAAAACATGCATCGTTTCATTTGTTTTATTTAAATATCGATTTTTTTAAGATTCCTCGGGTGGGCGGAATGGGGAATGTTGTAGGACGTCAATTGGCCACTTAACCCAGCCAATGACAGGTCATAAGCCCTGTAAACGCCTA
Organism: Micrasema minimum; assembly: GCA_022494985.1. Classification (NCBI taxonomy): domain Eukaryota; kingdom Metazoa; phylum Arthropoda; class Insecta; order Trichoptera; family Brachycentridae; genus Micrasema; species Micrasema minimum. Next base: position 107,692 of record JAGVSP010001783.1, read on the forward strand.
GATAATCCACATTCATTTCCAGAGCTTATCTGTCTCTGTTGGGATATCAATAATATAAAGTTTATACACATTGACATACTCAAATAATTCCAAAGCTTGAGTAGGGAAATATAAGAAAAATAAGCCTCGTGTATAGAAGTTATTTTAAAAAAGATGGGATCTAGATCACCCCGGATTACGATCGGGGCCCCGGGGCCTAATGTGACACTGATTGATCACACCACACGATAAGAAAAAAGATACGATAAAGAGATTTAGAATTCATACTCTCATAAATCACGAACACACACTTAAATCAAATATTATTTAGAATATTAAACCTTTTTCAGAATAACCTACCTCAATGTCTATTGCTCAGTTCAGAATGCTCGCTTGTTGAGTTTGGAGAACAAGTGTCTGAGAAGGATATTAGGCATTAGGTGGTTTGACTTTATAACCTACGCGGAAGTTCGGGAACGGACGCAACAACCGGATTCGTGAAGTCGCGGAGGTGGACCTGACTTGGGCATGTACCCCGGATGCCTCGGGAAAGCCTGCACAAGAGCTGCGGTGCGATTCTCTAAGGTTTTAGACACTTCTGCGCATACGAATTCAGTACAAAATCGTATGCGCAGTAGTTTAAAAACACAGAATCGAAGCGCTGCAGGTCTTCTGATCCCGCCGTCCTGGTAGATTGTCGATGACCATCTGTGAGATATGTGTGTGAAAGAGACTGTGTGCGAGGGTGACAGAAGATGTACAAACGTGTGTGTGTATGTAGTATGTCTACTGTGTGCCCGGCATTCCCAGTTAGAGCTCTGAGCAGCTTAGACAGTTAAACCTGTATTAGAATAAACTCGTCATAGTGTCACAGCCTTGTATTACTTTTAAGCCCCCATACCAATACATCACACCATCTTACGGATGTACTCGGCGAAGCTGATGAATGCGGGCCTGACGTGGGAAGAGGCGAGAGAGTCTCCTGGAGGGATCTAGTGATCTCCACATGCTCCACATAGGAACGAACGCGATGAAAGAAGAAAAATAAGAAGATGAATAATATGAATATCTATCGCAACTCAAGTATTGCAGTATCTTACTAACTAACCATCACGTTTTTTCCCGAATGGGAGAAACAGAGACGATAAAACGCCATATCACTCTGTCCGGACATCCGACACACTTTCTGCGCATATATCTAATATCCACTTCAATAAAATACTGTTATTGTCTAATGTATCTGGTATCTTTAGTTATATGGTCTGCTGCTGAAGCGTGATCATCTTGCCTTCATGAAACAAATTATCAATATTCACTGCACTTGTTTATACCGATGCAGTGCCCTATGCACCATTGTGTGCGGATAAGGGAGAGTAGTTATAGTAGTCACTACTTATAGTAGGGATATTTATTTATTTATTTATTCACGCCCATGGGGCTTTTACAGAACAAATGTAAGTATAAATACCAAAGCTACATTCATAATATAATAAAGGTATTTTTATAATACATTACAATAGGGGTATCAGACTGATCAATAAGAATATCGGATACGTGTTTGAAAAAATAATTTACATTCAAGTTATTAAGTAGTGACGATTCCATGTTATTTTGTAATCATCGTATAATTTTTATTAGATCCTTTGCATATAGCTCTTAAATTTGAGAAGTTAACATAATCAGTGGTTACATCTATTAACTCTTTGTTACACATATTTAAGATGACGTTTCCACGCAGTTATGACGCGTATATAACGGAAATCGATTGATCTATTATTGATTGACGTCAAATTATACGTGTCACAACTGCGATATCTGTGTACATGTTGATACACTGGTAATACCATTGCTGATACTCAAAAGTTTAGCAAGGTTTAAACAACAAAACAAAACTCCGAAACAAGTCTCGTTTTTCAAACGTAAACCAAGTTTGGCTATTCACATATTGCAGGCAAATTATTATGGCCTTGGCTCTCCGGTTTCAAATTTCACTAAAGCACTTAAGCCCTGTTATAAAGCTCAAAATTAGAAATTCGACTTGAAATCCCTCATACGAGGGTTCACCTAAAAGTAAGGTCTCCTATATTTTGAAATAAATAAAGAATTGTTTAATACGTAGCTACGTAATTTTAAACGCTGATATAAGCATTATCGACAAAATTAAGAAAGGGCTTTTACGGTGGTTTGGTCATGTGGAGCGAATGAGTGATGAAAGAACGGCTAAAAGAAGTTTAAATGCAAGTTTGGGAGGGTCTGATGCCTTGCAAGAAACCCGCTTGCACAGCGCGAGTGTAAACTGTGCGCCTCTCGATTTAAGCTTAGACTATGATGTTCTCTGCGTAATCTATACAATGATGTTTGTGTGAAAGCACTAAAATAAATAAATAAATAAAAATAAAGTGTGCCTGGGTGTAGAAGCCGCGGAAGGCCGAGAAAGACATGGCTTGACCAAGTACGTCAAGTACTTGAAAGTGGTCATGTGAAAAGTCGGAATAATCGGCGTATGTGCATGAGAAGATGTATGAATGTAGAGGAAGCATAGGAAGTCTGTCAGGACATAGTGGTATGGCGTTCTATCCTCTCTGCCTACCCCAACGGGGAAATGGTTGTGATGGTTAGTTTGTTAGTTAGTTAAAGAGTTCTTCATGTTTCTACCAAATGCCATTTGGATAGGTATTTTTTTGTAGACGCTGTGGCAGTTTTACAATCCCATGTCCTTGAACGCTACCGCCAAATGCGAAGTTATTCAATTTTTGAACGTAAATCGTGGTGGAAATTCATCGCCAGAATTCACCATCCATAGGCTTTTATCGGAAAACTTTCAATATCGGAAGATGTGTGAAAGATTGGCACCGCGTATGCTGAGACGGGGTTCAACGCTTTCTGAAGGATATAGCGGCAAACTGGTATGACATGAGATTGTAAAACTGTCTACAAAAATACAACGAACGTAATAACAATTATGTAGAAAAGTAAGAATTCCTTTAAAATGATATTACATTAAATAACCGGTTTTCTTTGTTTACTTAAAAAGAATAAGAGACCTTACTTTTGGGATTACCTAGTTCATATTAATCCCTGCCAAAAGCGCTTTCATCGCACGCAGCGGGTTTAGTTTATGGTTCATTAAACGAGATTATTTACAATCAGGGAGCGGATAAATGAGCCGAATGCATTAAAAAATATTTATCTATCTCAAAGGGTTAATAGTGAAATTTATTTTTACAGAAGATATTCATAATTCCTTTTTCTTAATTTTTTATTACACCGTTGTACGAGGGCTTTACGTTTTACTATATTAATTACTAGGTTTTTAATGGGAACCGGTGTAGAGTAAGTGTATGGCATGGTAGGTAACTGTAAAATTTAGTAATTAAAATACTTGCTACAATGCTTTCATTATCCGAACCCAATGGCGCATAGGACACTGCATTGGTACGCCGAATACAGTGCATATTTGATCATTTGTTACATGAAGGTAAGATGATCAGTATTACGTTTCAGCGCCAGTCAAAAGTATCACATATGAAATATTTTTAACAGTACTTCGTATATACCCAGTGCATAGGGCACTGAATAGGTACACCAATATTTACAGTGTATCATGATCATTTATTACACGAAGGCAGAATGATCAACCTTACGCATCACTGCAGGTATGGAAAAGTTAAAGGACGGTAGGTATAGGAAGGTTAATGAAAAATATTTGACTTAAAGTCTATAAATATTGTTCACGCTATAAATATATTAACGTTATTTATAGCGAAGGTAAATTAAACTTTATTGATAATTACTAAAAATACTGATGTGGCAACATCCTGACAGGTAATTAATTTTAACAAATTAACACGGTGTTAAATTTAGGAACGGGTAAGCACGTTTTAATACACGTTTATTTATATACTATAACTACTCTCCCTTAATTTATTGCATGAAAACAAGATGATCAGTTATATGCTTCAACGCTAGTCCAAGGTATCACTTTCATTGCATACTTTTATACCATATCCCGCTCCCTATGTGAAGCATATTGTGACGCGGTGAATGGGGTGTGAGGAGGGGTGGGCTGTTACGTGGGATTAAAGAGAGAAATGAGCTCCCCCACCATTTGGTGAGAAAAAATAAAAATAATCAAAACAATTTTGCATCTCAGAAATTGAATTGAGCCCCTCTTCCACACAACCCATTCATCGATCCACCACCATTTCAGTCGGTAGACTAAAGAAAACAAAATGCTCCAAAAATAATATATATGAGACTCAATCCCTAAAGTCTCAAAATACGTCATCCATTCGTACCCTGAAGATGGGATGTTGAACCAGAGTGAAACACTGCTTTATGTTCGATACAATAAATATATTTCATAAAATAAACGCAGAGTTAATAAAAAGATAATAATCCATGAAAGTATACTATTTCGCTGTGCTGTTCAAGCACCTCAGACGCAAACCAACAAAATGTTCGGCGGATTTCCACCTTACATTCAAACCAAAGAAACCTCGCCTTATACTATCGATAAGATGGCTGTATTAAATAAATATTCTTTTTAAACAATTAAGCACCTAATTTAGTTTGAAACAAAGAGTAAAGTTAATTTTGAATATTTACTGATTTTAATTTCTCTAAAATTCCATTACAACATGGAAGATGTTTTACTATATGAGATTTTCTACTAAATAGATAAATAATGCGTCTTGGCGCATTCTACAATTTTCTGGCTATAAACATATTGGGCAAATTATAATATTCTTAAGGAATGGAAAGCATTAACAAATTATTCTAAACGATGATTTCCAATCTGAAAATAATCACATCGATTGACCCATAGCTAAGCGACCGACGACACATCACTTCAGCCGATTTCGTAAAAACATGATGACAATCTTGAATTTTCCCGACTACTTCCGTAGACTTGAACTGGCGCGTGGTTTTGGCGCCATCCTTTCATCCGGCTGTAACGGGGGGTCCATCAGCGAATCATCGGATATGTTGTGCTTGATGCAAGCACCACAGCGTTTCAGTTGGGGGGGAATATCTCCTCGTCTTTGAGCGCGAGTTTACTCCGCGATATTTTCACATCATCCTAACCTCACATTCCTCGTGGCGGTCTACCATCGTCAATCTTTCACGGATTGACATCAATTATAAAATGATATGCAGAAGTTCTTTTGTGTCACAAGAACTCAAAATGGTGGAGGTTGTGGATATTTAATAAAATAAAAATAAAAGATGAAAGTGAAAATAATAAATAAAAGAAAAAAGGATTCCTGTGGAAAAATGTCGCAATGAGTACGATGCATAGCAGATCTCTGTGGTTACTCTTTTAAATAGGACTCGTGAGGTACTTACATAATTATGAATCCTTTTCAATGTATAAAAACTGAACTTGTAAAATGACACGGCGCGGCAGTCACCCGCGCCGCTCGGTGTCCGAGGCAGAAAAGAGTTGGCCCTGGCTCAGTTGCCAGTCCCTAAAGTTATCGAAAAAAGTACTGCGCACGAATTTATACACCGTGCTTATCTAGTGCGTGTTCGCACTGTGACGCCTAATTATAACGTCACAAAATGGAATCCACAAACTGCCTCCAGGCCAAGCGATCGGCCACCAGCTCCCGTGCATCCTCCCAAGTCAAGTCCACGTCCCGCAGCTCTGACGCAAACTGCTGACGAATTGTCAACAGTGGACGACCAGGACGCCGAGAACCTGATGCCTTGTAAAATAGGCATAAAATAGCATGGTTAAGGCTCTCGGGAGGCATACGTAGTATATGGCCTAGCCAGCCGAAACGCCTTCGCTGGATGACAATATATACCAAGGGTTGCTGTGTCCGTTGCCTCATTTCTGTGTTCATTACAAAGTCAAACCACCGCACACCTAAAATTCTTCTTAGACACCCATTCTTCTAAGGTATCACATATGAAACATTATAATAAAATACCTTTTGCAAAAAATTAATATTTTCAAATATCCACCCCTTTATGTATTACATAAATTATTGTAATATGTCTCTTTTATGAAAACAATTTTTTCCTGTTTTGTTTATTGGCCGAATTGAAGTTTCGTATAAATTAAGCTTCATTTGAAGCGTTATGCAGCAATTCAAATGTTTTTCACATATACTAAACTTTTTTGTTTTGGTAATAGAGATTATTAGCGGTCTCTCTTTTAGTCTGATTCGCGGTGGTTAAAACACTAATGATGCTTATTTATTCAATAAATTTTATAAAAATCTCGTTAATTCTGTCTTACATGCGCGATAGGCTACCACGCATGAGGTCACGGGTTCGATTCCCGTCGGAATGAATAAAAAAATATAATTTGAAATGTGATTTTTCACATATTTCAAAGTTTTAGACATGTACTTATATCATTATCCAAATTCACTGTACTGGTGTAACGGTACTACTAATTACCTACGCAGTGCCCTATGCACCCTTGGTTTTGGAAAAGCAAATCAATAAATTAACGAATTCGTTTAAAATTTGTTATATTTTAAATACATCGAGATCAAATTCATCGTTTTGTATGGAAAATCATTGCCCTTAGCATAATACGTTAATTTCTTCACTGGCAATGATTTTCCACACAAAGTGGAGAATTCGACCATGATGTTTTTTTATGCTAAGCACCTAGATAGTAAAACAATTAGGTATAAACCTTTTCGTATATTTTTCATAACAATAAGTTAAAAAATTAGGGTTATTTATCATAATGATATCTGATGATAATTGGTTGAAAATAACTACTTACCTATTTTAAATATGGGCTTTAAATTTTTAAAAACTAAAATGTAATTTTTTCTAATGTAAAAATATCAAGATCAACAAAAGAGTTTAATTAATTAAATTTGTGAGAAAACAATTAAATTTGAGTTTCAAAGGATGTCCTAAGGGAAATCTTAAGCGCCGTAGATAGAGATAGATATAGGTCCATAGTTAGTAGTTTCTCATTTACTAATATTACAGAAACAATCAACTTTCAACCAACAGAATAAATAGCCAAACCCAATTTACCTATATAAAGATCTTATCAATATTTGTCATTTTATAATACAACAAAAGGGAAATATTCCGTAATTATACAGTAAATTATTATTCGAAGCATTCAATATATCAATAGAAAAAATGTGAATAGTAAAAACCAAACATTTAACAATTCAACGTCCATGTTTTACAGAAGCACTAGATATCAATTGTGATTAAATCAAAATACACAAGTCGAGCTGAAAGGCGCTTTTCAACGACTTTGACAGCCATTTTCTCAATCGGTTTCTCATAGATTTTCCGCAAATGTCTCGAGAAAGTGCCATGTGAATTCCTCTATAAATCCAACAAGCAGCTAACTACTTGAAGTACCTACCTAAGGATCACGCTAAGCTAAGCTGAGCCGGGGATTTATGAGATGAAGGTGAATCAAGAACACATTATTTGTTCCCTCTATTTGTGGTCCTTCCGAACATTTAAATGCCTTAGTTTAGTTACGAATAGCCTTCATACTGAGTTCACACGGAAAAACCTTGGATTTTGGCAAATAATGAATAGTTTCTAATGCGCACTTTAAATAGAACCGAAAACTGTACAGTTTGTTCAGTTAACTATACAGCCTGTCAAAGGACACGCTAAATATATATGTTTTTAAGCGCGCGATCGTATGTTATTATCGAATGTTTGCACCCAGGATAATAATGTAAATATTTTATTTATTTTTTACGGTTTTAAAAGCATTCAGTATATTTATGAATATCTACTTAAAGTGTATATAAAAACATGACAGGGACAAAACGGGACAGTTTGCAAACTGCACAAACTGTACAGTTTTTTGTCCGGTATAAAGTGCGCTTAATAGTATGTAGAAGATTTATTTAAGTTCTAATCGTAGTAAGTAAGTAAGTAGTAATCGTAGTAGTAAGTAAGTAGTAGTAAGCATTGTAAACATTTAAGTTAAAATGATTGTTAGTTTTAAATACTGTATTGTCATAGTACAGTCATGATAAAATTAATTTAGTTTATAATTTCTGTTTTAAAACGGGTGTTAGGTAGGTACCTAGTTAGGCATACTGAATATTCATTTCAAAGAACTCAAGTACGTTGAATAATATTGTATTAAGTTTGCGTAATACGAATTCTCCACGCATGTTCCACATGCGGAAATTATGATGTAGGCATGATGATTTTGATAACAATATGGTTCTTCCCGATAACATGAATATCCTTGAAAACGCTATAAATATTTAAAGTGTATTTTTACAATTCCAACGATATAAAAACACAATGATCAAAAATTTTGTTTTCATTTATAAATTAATGTTTTGAAAACACGAAATTACGAGTGACTTTTATCGCCCGTTATTGGCTAATGACGTCATACCGGTCCACCGTGGAAGGGGTGAAATTCATTCCGTAGTGAGCGCCCATATTGCTGTGACGTCACACCGCATGCGCGCTAAATGGAGGATTTCGCGAGCGGTTTGAAAAGCGCTATTTCAAAACCGCGCAAAAAAATTCATATGACATCGCAAAAAAAACATTTTTTTTAAATAAAAAATAAAAAATCGGAAAGAACCCAATTTCGAATTGCCAGTGAGATTAATATTATAAAATGTGTATTCAAAACACATTTTACTACTATATTTAGGAATTATTCTGATAAATTTCAATTAACGAGATTGACCGTATTAAAAACATAATAATTTTAACAGAGCACGTACTTTACTGCCTTTTTACTTACATTAATGTTAGCCATATTTACGTTTTTTTTTATCTTTAAATTATACCGTAGATTTATTCCTTATCAATGTTCAAAAAAATTCCTTCGAACCGGATTTGAACCAGTGACCTATGGATTACAATGCATTACTCTACAGTCCACCGCTCTACCAACTGAGCTATCGAAGGCATGTGAGCCAGCGAGACAAAACTGTTAATAATAATATCTTACATAGACATTGATGCAATGACGCGTTATCTGGGTCAATCCAGTTAGCCGCAAACACTTCTGTTTTAGAAAGTTCATTTCGTGTTATTGCCAGAGAGTAATATCACGTATCATAAAATAATTCTGTCAAATAATAATGTTATTTCTTCTATTTTGATATTTATGTGTGACCATCAAATAATTTTTACTAACATTTTGTAGATTTGTAGGAGTTAAATTTAATAATTTACCAGCAACTTCATATTCTTCATTTTATAAACATATCTTCAAAAGAGTACATTTTATGTCTTCTTTTAATGTAAAAAAGGGTTACATTTTGAAAAAGTAAAAAAAAAAATTTAGATAAGATAATTTGGGTGTCATCTATCGATATCATTTTAAGGAATGAACATTAATTTGTACAAAAAATATATATGAAATTTGAAAATTTATAGTGTATATATCTTATAAGTGGACGCGCTAACCCAAAATATTCCTATTTCAGGGTTGTATTGAATAATAAAAAACAACTTTGTTAGTACGACGAAAAGTGGTAAAGTAGGATTCGAACCTAGAAATTTCAATTCGGGCTCCGCGACTCCTAACCACTAGACCACAATCTGCTTTATGATTCATAAGCTACGAATATTTAAACCAATACCTATATAAAACCTTCATCATCATCCACATACTTTATCCGCTCACTATGTGGAGCATATGGATAACACAAACTACCTCTAAGCTAAGCGATCGGCTGCCAGTTCCGTCCTCCCTCAGTCAGGTCCACGTCCCGCAGCTTTGACACTAACTGCCGACGGATTGTCAACAGTGGACGTCCAGACGCCGAGAACCTGATGCGATGCCTTGTAAAATGGACAAGCATGGTTAAGGCTTGTCGTGTCCCACGACTAAATCAATAAGCCGTACCAAATAAATAATATCGGTTTGATAACTAATAACGCGGTCAAGCTGTCGCGATCTCCCCCAGCCAATCGCGACGCTCGGTTTCGTTTACTTTTAACAAACTAACTCGCTAAAACAGGATACAATCCCCCCTCGTCCAGCACCGCCCCAATAACCCCTCACCTGTCACGATTCATACGAAAGTAGCAATGTAACTTTCATTTCAAGGTCCAGCTGTTTCTAAAAATAGATCTGCGTATGCAGGAAGTTACCCTCCCGAACCCCCGCCCCGTCTTCCCTTCCGATCTAACTCCGCGCACGGGCTCCGCAGCCCATTAGCGCAAAAACCCCTAGTCCCGTGAACACGTACGCCTCGGGCAAAGAAGTCCCGCCTCAAGGGCAGCGTAACTTGAAAAGTACCCTATGCACCTAAGCATAGTAGCTTCCGGAAAAAAAACCTAATACCTTCCCCGCCCTGCCGCGTAGACACTCGTCACTTAGTTCACCACAAAATATAATAGAAGGCCACGCCAAAACCTAAGGTTGACCGACAATAGAAACTCCACAATCGTGGAGTCCTTCTTACCCCGGATGTCCCCGTCAGACACCATCAGTACAAGGCCTCGTCTACCCTTCGGCGGGTGAATCGCGGTCCGTGACGTATTGCTGTCGAAGGATCAACTAAGGAGCTTTGGCAACCAATGCAAGGTCCACCGTTTATCGGCACCGTCTCCGCGCCCGGTCAAGGTTCGTGAGTTCCATTAAACCAGTGCACCCTTCACTCGTCGGTTAGTGATGAAACCAGGTCGCTCCGGGGAACCCATGTCCGAATTATCCACAATTAGCGTCAACAACGCTCACCATATTTGTTAGAATCCGCAATCTCCAAGAGAAATTATCAACTTGCTACCTCATAAACAAACCCCTGGCCAAATTCTTATTTTATGTGAATACTCGGAGATACCATTATAATTGTCAATAATCTCCAGGGTAATTATCTAACCAGTTGCCTCATAAACAAACCCCTGGTCAAATTCTTCACCATATTTGTTAGAATCCGCAATCTCCAAGAGAAATTATCAACTTGCTACCTCATAAACAAACCCCTGGCCAAATTCTTATTTTATGTGAATACTCGGAGATACCATTATAATTGTCAATAATCTCCCAGGGTAATTATCTAACCAGTTGCCTCATAAACAAACCCCTGGTCAAATTCTTATTTTTTTTTTGTGAATACTCGAAGATACCATTATAAATGTAAAGTCAGTAATCTCCAGGGTAATTATCTAACCAGTTGCCTCATAAACAAACCCCCTGGTCAAATTCTTATTTTTTTTTGTGAATACTCATAAAATATCATTATTAGTGTAAAGTCAGTAATCTCCAGGTTTAACTATCAAACCCGTTGCTTCATAAACAAACCCCTGGTCAAATTTTGTTGTAAAAAAGTTAATACAGGGACTTGTTATCATAATTAAGATAAGGGAATCCTTGCCCACTGTACTAACCCTGTTTAGTTCTTAGTCATATTTCTACGACATACTTATTACTGTCCTTGTTTTGATCTGGTCCTGTGTTTACCTCATGTTGTGTACTGTATCATTGTAATAAACTTCCACTTAAAGACCACTGCGTTCGCCTCTGTTCTCCTCCCACTGCCAATTACCTGCAAACGGATCCTCGCTCACCTGTCTTTGCACTCCTCAAATAAAAATTAAGGTAACAAGAGCCCACGCATTTCCTATAAGGAGCCCTGAGCTCACTAAGACTCGTGCCCTGGAGACCAGCTAGCCGTAGGTAAGTTCAGACCGGGAAAAGGTCGGGACAGGCTCTCGGGAGGCATACGTAGTATATGGCCAGTCAAAACGTTTTCGCCGGATGACAGTAGATACCAAGGGTTGCTGCGTCCGTTGCCGCACCGCTGTGTTCACTAGTAGTTTATTATTAATTTTCTAGATTTATAAAATAACTAAATGGAAAAGCTTAAAAAATGTTTAAAAACGAGAAAAGTACATCAGTTAAAAGTTTTCAATTATGAATTTAAATTTTTCATAAATTAAAAAAAAAATATTTTAAACTGAAATGTGCCCACTACTTTCAGTAAATTTAAATTATTAATCTTCCCATAAATACGTTTTTTCTTACAAACGATGGAATAAAGGTTATTAGTAAAATATTTACGAGGATACTTTGCGAAAGTTTCGGAGTATTTGATGAAATTCAAATTTTTTGTAAGATTATTTAATGATAGGATGACAGAAGTGAATTTTTCTAAATGTTCTATAAGAGTGAAAGGTAAATGAGTTTAGTTTCAAAATTTGATGAATTCTTTACGAGAAATGTGCTTTTACGACATAAAAGTATTAAGCACCTCTTACGAGGGTGATTGATACCAGAATTTTTATTAATTTTAAGTTTTTTTTCTTTATTTGGGAACCCAAAAAGCAATTCAATTTGATGAAATATGTATAATAATAATAAATATACTTTAAAGTCAATGAACGCGATTTTTCAGTAAACATATGTGTACTGTGTTAGCGTATAAGAGAGGTGTGTATGTAAGGGTTAGTGTTTTGGGTGAGAGTATGAGAGTGTAGGTGAAGGTTTAAAATTATAATACGAAAACAATTGCTTGAAATAAGTTATTGTTACAAACGAATAAGGCAATTCACTGAACTTGTAATTACGAATATTTGAAGAATTTTGCTCATAGTATGAACTGCAGACAAAATAAAACAAAGCACGAGAAGACATCTTCGGAGGTCAGGTATATTTAGGGACAATTATTCTGAGACCAAAGACTATCGATTACGACCACAAACATTGATTTATTAATACACTTAGATTTGAACTGAACCCAAAAAATGAATGACACTTCAACTCTGGCAAAACCTCCAACTCCGCCAGACGCGTATTCAGTATTTCTTTAACCGCCGGCCGAGTCGGACGTTAAGAAAACATTCCGAAATGCCTTCCTGTGCAGTGAAACCGTGTAAAAACAGTACGGATAAAATTAACAAAAAATATTGTGTAACTTTCCACATGTACGTGTTTATTTATATTTGTTTACATGGCCTAAAATAATTATTATTCAAAGAAAGTTTTCTTCTTAAAATATAGCCAACAGCCCATCCACAAGAAGAAAAAAAAGGCATTTTAGATGCATGGTAAAATTCATGAACGCTCCTCGTAAGGAACGGGTTAGTATTGTATACTGTTACTGTAACCCTATTTATAGCCCATACCTTTTGCGGTGTGTGGGCGGATGCTTGCCGGCAGTCGAGGGGCTCTGATAGGTCGACCCGTGTAAGTGTATTGGTAAGAATCAAAGGTGCGGGAATCTTCGTGTCATTGCTTTTTCTAAATAATAAACTCTGCAAGGTAGATCTAAGTATATTATAAATCAATGCCCACAAAGTATTAATTAGCGTGAAGAATTCCATTATCCAACAATTAGACCATGATATCCACGCTAAGGATGTGATGTATGTTATAAGGATTTTTGAAGTTGAATTTTTTTTTTTTCATCTCCAGTTATTTTATTTTTTACTACTTCTGTTGAACACTCTTCATTTATTTAATTATTTATTGACACCAAAATTGCATTTACAAAGAAAATAGTATAATCCTTACTTAAACATTAATTCCAATTAAAAGATACAATAAAATAAACATGGAAATAAATATTATAAAAACCATATGCAAATTCAATATATGCATAGCTATGAATAGCAAAAAATGATGAAAAAAAAACTAAAAACGTGAGATAAAATGTAAGCATTACAAGGTAAAGCTTTAAACGTACAAGACAAAGAGGATAAATCTATATAAATATAAGAAAATAAAACTCAAGATATTATATACACTACGCACGGTTTTTCAACGGTTTTGAGAAAATTTGCTTTCTAATACCGAACAATTTTAAAAAGGTTAAACATCTTCTTTCATTTCCTATCCCAGGTTTTCCGTAGGAAGGAAATTAATCAATTGGACAGGAAATGATATTCCTTCCAATAATCTTCCTGGGATTAGCAAAACTTCTATCTAATTTTTGTTTATATATAATAGGTATATTATATCCTGAGGTGAACAAACTTCAAAGCCCAAAACGGGATCCTTCCTGAGTAGAAATAAATAGTTATTTGAAAGAATTTAGTTGAGTTTGATTAAAAAAAATCATGGAAATGAGGTGTTATTAGGACGAAAAATAAAATCACCTGCCAACTGCCATCTTTTCGACAAAACATTAAAGTTCATTGTTTTGTACCTAATTACATCAAATTTTATACATACTTGATTAAAATTACTTATCTATACCTTATTTCTCTTATCTGCAACCAATGGTGATAGGGCACTGCATTGATACACCAATGCAGTGTACCTGATCATTTTATTGTATGACTGAAAGATTATCAGTCTTACGCTTCAAAACCTGTCCAAGGTATCACACATGACATATTAACGTAAAAATCACATGTAAATAAATATTTCATGTTTGACCCCTTACGGGGATTCGAAACGCAACCTCATGCACGGTAGCCAAATGCACTACCACTATGCTACGAGGCGGACTGATTTGGACTTATGGATACCTAGTAGATATAAAATAAAAATTACGCTAATAATTTTATGATACTAAAATCGAATTAAAAGGAATGGCAATTTGGTGTGCGTGGGTGTTGATCTCTTCAACTCTAGCATTGGTTTAGTCAAATTAACTTTTAATAAACTTTAGTAGGTGTACATATATTATTATATTTAATTTAAGGCAAGCTATATGTCCTAAATCTTATATGTATAATGTAATTTTTTATTTTCATGTACTTGACACAATGTTTTGTAATTTTTTATAACACAATTAAATAAAACTCTCAGTGTAACCACAATGCTGTTGTTTACCAACAATAAGAATGTTTTTCAGGGGCGTGATATTGATCTTTGAAATTTTTTAAAATTAAATGATTCTTTAAAGTAGACGAAGGGTGGCGTTAAATAACCGACAGCCTTTTTTGCATTAAGTACATCTAAATTCGATTTTAACTGACATCCACTACATTAACTGTAATTTATTTCGGCTCCCATATCAACAACCTCACGACTTTGGGCCGTTTTCAAACAAAAACGGTGCATTCAGGTCAGACAAAATCTGTTGAGTCCATTGTTACATAAAAATGCGTTATTAAAGTACTGTACTTTCCACTGGGGTGCATAGAAATAATGGATTTTTAAAAAGAATTTTAACGCCACTACCAGATTGCAATTGTATATAACCATTGATGTATCGAAGAAAATTTTCGTAATGGCTCTCTCAAATGGGTTTACAAATAGGCACATTGATCGCTGATCGATATACGGTTAGTAAAAAATTTTTGATGAAAGTAAACTAAAACCATGGATTTTTTTCCAAAATAAGAAGAAAATGCAAGGTTTATTTGACATTGACAATTTTTGTTGCGAGTATCATGAGGTTACTTGGAATTTTTAGGGTGGATCTCCTAAAGATTCTCAGTTATCGTAATTTTTTTCAGGAATTTGGTTAAAAACTTATTTGAATGTGTGTGTCACATATATGTGTTTCACACATGTGATACCTAGGGCTTGCGCTATCATCTACCTTTATGTAACAAATTATCAATATTCGCTGTACTTGGATGTGGATAAGGAAGAGTTAGTAGTAGTAGTAAAAATGCGAATTAAGAGATCCGCCCCCTAAAATTCCTAGTTACCTCAAGTAACGCTCACAACAAAGTTTTTTATTTTTAGTAACTAATTCTAACGAAGAGTTTTGACAAGTCTACTCATTCTTGATATCATTGAAGAATAGAAGCCGTAGTTAAATGAGGAAGATATGCCATGTACGAGATAAATATTTATTGATATATGTATTTAATTTCTAACCTCCCTTAAATAAATATCTACCTATATATTTACATACCTCAAATTCTTTTAAAAATCTTTGAGACCTATTCACATTTATTGCATCGATATTTTCGTTTAGGGATGAACGGGTTGCCATTTTCACCCATATCGGGAAAATTCCACCGCTGGGTGCAAACAAGAGATATATTTTTAGTCCAATATATTGAATTTGTCTATATCAGGTTTCAGTCTGAATATTGGAATGGAAAAAAGCCGCCTTTTACAAGGATTCTGATATCTGTCACATGCTTGTACCAACAGTAACACATTATTTAACACGTTACGATAAATTACTACTACTTCCCTTTATCCGCACTAATGGTCATAGGGTACTGCCTTGGTACCTACAACAATTGGTTATAATCTACAATTTGACTATCTCAACAGAGACGAGAAATTTGGAAGGGACTATGGATATCTAGGCGCTTACAGGGCTTTTGACCTGTCAATGGCTGGGTTTAAGTGGCATCCATTGGGAAAATTGCTAAGCATTTCCAAGACAGAGAGTTCACATGTGAAGCGTCGCACCATTTTACTTTTATATTGGCAGATATGGATATCAAATACCAGGTGAAATGGGGAATGTTGTAATACATCAAGTGGCCACTTAACCCAGCCAATGACAGGTCATAAGCCTGTAAGCGCCTAGATAACCAAATTCCCTTCAAAATTATTCTCGTCTCTGTTGAGATGTCAAATTGGTAATTATTAGCCCGTAATGGGTGAAATCCAGTTTTTTGTCTACAAGTAGTTGGACACACTCAAAATGTTGTTTGGTAATAAATCTAGTTTTATAATTAAATTTTGTACAATAGTGGTTTTTATTCAATAGATTTTTTTAACCGATCTGTAGAAAATACCATTCATCTAACTGTTTTAGTATTCATTAACTAACTAATTAACCATCACGCCGTTTCAGTTCGTTTTTTCAGCAAAGCCCTCCCTTTCTCCACATTCATAGTGATTTTCAATAATAATAAATTAATATACAAACGTACCTATCAAAGGTTTTTTCTATTCCTTTTCATACACATCTATTTTTTATCCAATTCTTACAAATATAATTTGTAGGAAGCGTAAGTTGTAAGGGGAGTATCTTACAACCCTTCTTTTGTTTTCTGTTGAAAATCTTCTGTACATACGACACACAAGGTTAACCCTATTCTTTTGTTAAGAAATAAAAGTCATGTATTTCTTTTTTGAAGCCAGCGAGGAAACATGCCGAAGATTGTAATATTATTTTTAAACTATCCCTCTGAGAAAAGAAGGGTCATAAAATTATAAGGAAACATACACAGCTTCAGGAAATAAATAAAAATTAATTCGTGCCATAGGAAACCAACGAAAAACAACATTTTTATGATGTATTTATTTATCAACATTTTGACAAAGTCTAAAGACTTGTAAACAAAGTTAACCATTATGTTTAATAATGTATAATAATTATCATTTTAAAATCAAGTTTGGGCAGCGATATCAAAGTAATTATAATAATTAACAAACCATTAAATCAGTAATAAAATTATTATTTCGACACCTCCTTATAGCAGAGGCTCTCCGCTTATAGCAGAGAGCCGAGTACGTTAAACGGGTCCAGTCCCAAGTCATACCGGCCTAAATTGCAGGTTAACCAATTTTCCCGGTCGGTAATTCGCTAGTCTTATGTTATGTCGTGCGTCGGAGAGTCGCTAATTTTGGAAGTGACTTTCCCCTACAATGTGTATCCATAATATTATTTCAGCTCAATGCCTTTTAAGTAATAAATTTGTAAACGATTCCATAAACAAAAGAAAACGTTTTAGTCTATTAGCTCAGACTAGTTACCCCAAAACTAAGCGTTCACAAAAGGTGTAAGTTCGTTTCCGAGGCAAAAGATTTGACAGGGAAAAAAAAATCATTAAAATATGTGATCGTTTTTTCAAATGAGATTATTTCGAAAACTATAAAAGATACACCAATTTTATAGAATTTTTAGTTTTCTATTACTTTTTTTGGTACAACAATTTTTGGTTGGGTTAAGCGTTTTTGAGCTTTTTTGAAAAAACAAAAAAAAGACCCATTTATTTCTGTTTTTTTTAAATCCTGACTTAAGCTCACCTCCTATTCATCCGGACTTTGATGCAACCTTCCCTGGACATCACTTAACAACATAAAAAAAGAATAAAAAACATCCGAATTAGTTAAGGGGAAAACCTAATTTGACTGGGCTATATGGGAATTCTCGTGACATCCAGGTCACGTTCATACAAATATGGAGTGCGATTTTTCTAATTTCTTTGTTTTTCTTCGGGAGTAATATTTTCACACGAACACGTGTTAGTTTTCTCGTGCGTGTAACTCATTATAATTTTCGTGTCTCTAATATTTTTTTGACCTTTTCAAAGAGGGATTCTATAGTGATACTAAGGCTGTATTAAGGGTCACTCTAAATTAGGCTTAGACCTGGTTTTGATCAGTTTATATAGGTTGTAAGGCCAATATAAATATTTTCTTTTCTATTTTTTTGATTTTTTTTGTTTGCCTGGCTAAAAATGAGAAAAAATTTAGATAAATTTTTTTTAATTTAAAAAGCTAAAATAATGGATTTGATATTT
>JAGVSP010001784.1:0-34515 GCA_022494985.1 Micrasema minimum
TCATGATATTCTGAGAAAAAAATCTTAATAAAGTTTTTCAAAAAAATCAATTCTAATTTCTTAAATAAATTATTTAAATATGAATAAAAATTCACGCGTGTAATACCGTCAATTTTTGAACTGGCTCACACCACGTGACCTGCACCAATAAGCGCGAAGAAATCACATATTTTTGAAACTTAAACTAAAGATTCAGATATGAAATTCGAATTTTGAATGTCCGTACAAGGCGTACCAGAGCGGACCCCCACTCCTCCCCGCCCACCACCACCCCGCCGCTGCTAGCACTTCAAACAGAAGCCAGTAGTACACTCGTCGCTTTTTATGAATACTTTTTTTAAATTAATTATTGGAAATGCCCGGATCAAAAAACTTTATAAGGATTTTTTTCTCAGAATACCATGAACAATCACCCTCCGGAGTTTCGCGGTCTCATCGTGGGACACGGTGTATATAATGCTTTCGGGCTTTAATGTAAAATAAAATAAAATATGTACCTCCCTGAATTCCAAAAATACTTGTATTCAAAATCTTTTTTTTTTTTTTCATGTTTCATGTTTTTTCAGGAGATGCATGGCTTTTGAGTCGCAGTTTGTGTATTTCTACAGCTTTTTTAATTTAATAAAAGATTCCGAATGATTTTATGCCTCTCAGAAGTACAGAAATAAAATAGAATAACCGATATATTCAATTTTGCATCTTTCTTTTCAAAATGCATCTTCGAATTTGCATGACTTTTTTAAATTCAATATTCCATCGCAAAATGCAATTCGCGTTCAATAAATTCACTCAGATGCGCGCGCTAATTGAACCCTCTCCATCCCCAAAATGGCGCCCGCTAGGAAAGCGTAAGGAGCAGCTACGATACCGGAAGAGCCTGCTGTTTCCTGTTTGTATACTTCCGGCAGGAAGTGACAACCAGGTGAGAGATATCTCTATAGTATGCACGAAAATAATTGCTGCCATCTCCAGGTGAATGGACAGAAATCGTAACTTAGAACTTGTTAATTTGTTTACTTAATTATTAGTTAGGGTAATTGTAAACTTGGGGAAACTAGTTACGTAACTTCTTGGAAAAGGGAGATGGTGTAAAAGCTTAGGGAAGTTCATTAGTTTAAGGTTAATAGTGATAAATTGTATGGAAAATACGAAAACTTCCATTTAAATAATTTCTTACCGTGTTAATGTTGTGACACGTGATACAACATTGCAAAGAAATAATTATATTCAATACTCATTTATTTATCGTAGTTGTTCCGTGTTTAATAAATATTGCCCCCATTTAAATATCTTTGATAATAAACTTAAAACATATAATAATAATAATAGTGTTTATTCCAGCATAACTAAGCAGTTAGTGCAATACTTAGTTAGCCATAGCATAGGTAGAATACAGTACATATATATTTCATAACTTAACTAATCATTAATTACAATAAAAATAATAAAACTAAAAGTAAGAGTTGTAATTTTAAGAAAAGAAAAAAAATGTCAGTTCACTGGTGTTTGGACACACAACATTACACTCCAATGCCGCCACATGTCCAATTCCCATCTGTGTTTCACAAGCTGTTTGATGATGAGGTTGGAACTTTTCATCAGCCTCTCCCGAAAGCCTGCAACTCGGTGTCTCTGTAGCTCGGTGTCTCTTATATAAAAAGAAACTGTTTAAAGTATTGTAAAATTGATATTACATTTATTTATATATTCAAAAATAATAATTATAGTAAATATTAATTGTATCTTTCCCATCCTTCTCTCTTTTCCCTGACCTAACCGTTCCAGGGCCCAAGACAGTAGACTTTTGAGTTTTGAGAATAGGTGTCTTAGAAGAATTTTAGGTGTGCGGTGGTTTTTTTTTTTTTTTTTTTTTTTTTTTTTTTGAGTTGCTGAATAAGAAAGCCTTACATGTTAAGTACAAGGCTTCGAGAATTCAGAGAGGTGTTTTGATTCTGTTGGTCGACACTTTTAATTATTCATTTTACTGTCCCTGGTTCAATGCCTTGATCTGTTTGGCCACCATGTGCGGTGGTTTGAGTTTGAAAGGAACACAGAGGTGAGGCAACGGACACAGCAACCCTCGGTATCTACTCTCATCCGGCGAAGGCGTTTCGGCTGGCTTGGCCATATACTACGTATGCCTCCCGAGAGCCTTAATTTTGTTTGTTTTATAATATGTTTTATAAAATGTTTGATAAAATAGTTTGCCTATTTTACAAGGCATCAGGTTCTCGGCGTCCTGGTCGTCCACTGTTGACAATTCGTCGGCAGTTTGCGTCAGAGCTGCGGGACGTGGACTTGACTTGGGAGGATGCACGGGAGCTGGCGGCCGATCGCTTGGCCTGGAGACAGTTTGTGGATTCCGTATGCTCAACATAGGGAGCGGATATGGGTATAATGAATGAATGAACCGCTCCTTACCTTCCCTGCAGTGCATCTCTTTTTTTCTTATGTTTTTTTTTCATTTAAATTTTAATTTTTCTTATTTATATTTTTTTATTTCCTAAAAGCTGTATTTTTTAACATTCATTTCATATTTGTGAAAAACTATAATTGGATTTATACATAGGTTTACAATTATCTTTTAAAAAATTTAGGTACTATTTAATCTAAAGAATTATATGAAGGTGGTCAGTCATACGCTTCAGTACCAGTCAAGGTACGCACATGTACCAGTCCAATGAAAATCGCACATGAAATATTTCATGTTGACACTATCGATTGTGTTCATGTAAATAAATATTGCGCAGTAGCCAAGTGCTGTATTTAACAAAAGTCCTGTTAAACTACTGGAAATAATTATTACGATATATTATATCTGAAGTTCATTATCATCCTGTCAGATAGACAATTCCTACTATTACTACTTTTCATTATCCGCACCCAATGTAGGTGAAGGTATGATGATCTTCTTTCTTCTTCTATTGCCACGTTCGCTCCTATGTGGACATGTGGACATCACTAGATCCCTCCAGGAGACCCTGTCACCAGCCCAGCTCTCTCGCCTCCTCCCACGTCAGGCCCGCATCCATCAGCTCCGCCAAATACAACCGTAAGGTGGTCATCAGAGCAAATTCAATATTAAAATCACCGTAAACTGTTTATTATTATTCCGAGAGACTTTTTCAATGTTTAAGGGAACACTTTAAAAAATCAATTGAACACGTTCCCAAGCGATAGTTAAATTAATTAACCTTAATAAAATTAAACTGTATTCTAAAATTAGCCCTAAATTGCATATTCTAGAGTAACCATCATGTAAATTTTAGTATTAATAATAAGCATGCTAAGGAAAAAAGGGAAAACGTAAAGTAATTTACATATTTAAGGGTCGTACTTTCTAATACGATTTTTTCACTGGTAATATTGTTTTGATACCCTTATTATGTAGGTATACTTTAATTTAATTTCGAACCACGGTTTTCGGAGAAATCATTCACCTCTTTTCTGTCATATTTAATCGCACAATAGGGAATAAAAATAATGTTAATATTAATTTAATAAATATTGTTTTACAACAACCATATTGATTTTAATATTAATATATTGTGAATAAGCATTATCGACAAAATTAAGAAAGGGTTTTTACGATGAAAGAACGGCTAAAAGAAGTTTAAATGCTAGTGTCCTGGATGTAGAAGCCGAGGAAGGCCAAGAAAGACATGGAATGGCCATGACCAAGTACGACAAGTGCTTGAAAGTGGACATGTGAAAAGTCGGAATAATCGGCGTATGTGCATGAGAAGATGTATGAATGTAGAGGAAGCAAAGGAAAGTATATCAGGACAGAGTGGTATGGCGTTCTATCCTCTCTGCCTACCCCTACGGGGAAATGGCGTGATGGTTAGTTAGCTAGTTAGTGAATGTGAAAAACCCACATTCTTTTCCAGAGTTTCTCTGTCTCTGTTGGGATACCAATAATATTTTATATTAGCCCAGCATGGGTATAATCCAGTAATTTGTCTACAAGTATCTGTACGCATATCAAAATGTTGTTAAAAATTTACTGTTTAAAATATATAAGCAAAATAAATTGAAGAGACGTCTTCGGGCGTCTTCTAGTAAGTAATTAAATCCAGATGGATCTTACCTACCCCAATAAAGATTGATTGCCAAAAATGCTTAGCAATTTTCTCAACAGATGTCACCAGTGAGAAAATCTCTAAAAATACGGAATGACGAATACGAGTTTAATATATTTACAAGTTTTGGAAATTTGTCATATATAGTTATCAAATGATGGGCGGAATGGGGAATGTTGTAATGAATCAAGTGGCCACTTAACTCAGCCAATGACAGGTCATAAGCCCTGTTAACACCTAAATAATCCACATTTGTTTCCAGAGTTTCTCTGTCTCTGTTGTGATATCAATAATATTTACTCATTAGAATGTTTTATTATTGGGCACCAGGTGTTGAAGACCATACTTACTGTAAGAAATACCTTTATCAATATTCCAGCGCCACTTAAGTATTGGTACACTATACGTGTAGCTAAAATGGGCGCTTGGTAGCTGCTAGACGTACGGTATATGGTGCTACCACACTTTACGAGGATCCCTGCCCGTTTCACCGAGTTGACATGTGTCTCAGTTAAGCTTCCCTTAACTAATCCATCCGTAACATTTGATAGAAGGCAGCTTAACCAGTTAACTTGGAAATTAAATTGGAATTTAGTTATGATTCAACATCTGTTCATCTCCAAGAAGAAGCTTTTTTCCAAGCTCGCGAATAGGGATGTTTAAGAGTTTGAAGGGCTTATAATCTGTCGTTGGCTAGGCAATAGACCATATTACAACATTCTATTCGTCATCATCATCATCGTACAAATGCTTGATTTTCATTGAAATGTTACGTTTTTTATTTTATTTAATACACAATTTAACTAACTAACCATTACGCCATTTTGCATTGAAATTTCCAACACCTTCCACGGCAATCTATTGCATCTATACATAACCCTTTTTACAAAGTGGAAATATCTAAACACTTGTACATAATGCTAAGGTTTTCTTGGTCTTATTTTAAAATGTATTCATATTTGCTGCAAGCTTAAATTTACACGAGATTATTTATTTAATTATGACTTCTTGCATGCCCACTTTCAAGCACTTGTTTTACTTCATCATGCCATGTCTTTCTCGGCCCTTCCTCGATTTCTACATCCAGGCATAGTCGCAGCATATATTTTTTTAGCCGTTCTTTTGTCATCCATTCGCTCTACATGACCGAACCATCGTAAAAGACCTTTCTTAAATTTGTCGATAATGCTTATCTCAGCCTTGCACTCTGCTCTTATTTCGACATTTGTACACCTATCATTCGTTCGCCTGAGAGATCGCATTTCAACTGCATTCAATCTACTTTCAATGTGGCAATGTGGCAATATTATGTAGGTATTTTCACCCTTTTTTAAATTACATTTTTGGCACCCTAATTGAACCCTTTTAAAAATGATAATTTGCATTTTTATTGTTTCTCTACAATGCTAGTTTAAGGTAAGTGCCACTTAAGATTAGATACGGGACAGTTTCTTGTTCAGAAAACTACACAGTTTCTTGTTCAGGAAACTGTGCAGTTTGTCAAACTTCTGTCAAAAGACACGCTAAATATGTGTATTTTTAAAACGCGATTGTAAGTTATTATCGTATGTTTGCTCTCAGTAAATTGTATATTTAGCTAATAATGTAAATATGTTATTGGTTTTTTACGTATTTAAAAGCATACAATAAACCAATGTCTACTTAAACGTTTACATAAAAAACAATAACTGTCATGTCAGCTAAAATCTGACATAAGCCCGCAGTTTTTTAAACAGTTTTCGTTGTATACGGGACCGTTTTCAGACTGCATAGAAAACTGCGCAGAAAACTGTCCCGTATATAGCGGGCTTTAGTATATGAATTCTGAAAGTCTTTTTGCTGCCTGACTCGGCCCTTTCGAAACTTTAATAGTTCTATTGAGTACATTGATTATTTTACATAGGTTAAACTGATACTTGTCTTAAGTGAAAGTTCTTTGATCTTCCTTAAGCTTAGCGCGTATCGGTGATACCGACCGCTGTTTACAAACTATGTACAAAGTGTAGTGAGGTAGTCTAAGTTCTGGAATGTATGTAAGCAAAGTATCTTGTGGTACCACCAAGCAGCTATATTCTCTTCTAGCCACTTCTACCCTGGTCACGATCGGAGTCTAATATTGATGAACCGGGTTCGTTTTCCAGACAGGCTCCCATACAAAATATACGAGTACCTGGATGTAGGTATGTAAACATTAGCTTTCTTTGAATTACATTAACTTATTTATTTATTCTAATAAATCGATGAACACCGGCTGCACACACGAAAAAGCATGACTCCTTGTCACGTTCCGCCTGAGCCGAGTGTGCAAGCGAGAGCGCGGAACAAGCGATAGAGAGGCACGATCGGCCTAAGCGTTCGGTTTGTGACGCATCTATCTCTATTCCACTCCATCGGCCGATGCGTCCGAGTAGAAGGGAGAGATAGCAGCAGCACACAAGAAGAAAAAACAAAAAAAAAATGTTAATTTATGGAAAAAATTGAAATTTTCAGTTAACTCCTGCTTTGTATTATACAAAATAATGATAATTCAGTAATAATAATTAAATTAAATTCATAGGAGTATGCTATTTTTCATCAATGTTTTCTTTTGACGTTATCACGTAAAATTATTGTCCGTAAACCGACTTTACAGACAGCCAAAAGTTTTTTTAAAAACATAAAATTACCGAGTATCGTATTTTTCAATTAATTGATATTTCGAGTATTAATCTTTGTCGACATATTAATAGAATCTTCATTGACTTTCAGATTCCTTGTAGCTTTCCAAGAATACCAAGTCAGGTCTGCGTCCTGCAGTTCCAACGTAAGTTTCCGATTGTCTGTGGAAACCGGGAAAACTAACATGAAAATCACGTGTAAATAAATATTTCGTGTTGACCCCCTACGGGAATTGAGCCTGCATCCTATAGTTCTGACGTAAGCCTCCGATAGTCAGCAGAGAACCTCTGGAATATGCAATACCTCAATAAATAAATATAATATCATCTCAATAAGGCACATTATTATTTCAGGATTCATTGTCTTGGCTTGGAGTTCTGTGCCTCGCCTTGGTAGGAGAGATAGAGAACTCTAAATACACCAGAGCTCCTTATATTATTTTGGTTCACTTTTACTTACTGTTTTCTGTAAGACACAGTTTCTCCAACTAGGGATTGGTGTCAGGCTCCCACGTGTGGTCACAAAACGTTAAAATATTATTTTGATAAATATAATGAAAACAATTAATTAAATATACAAAAATAGGACACAAAATGCCGAACCCTCTTCAGTTGATCGGAAGACTGTTGATGTCCATCAATAGTCGAGTTCTCTGTGATGAGTTTTTCGTGGTTTTCTCATCATCTCAGGCAGATGCGGTGAAGTTCCCTTTGGTCCACACCAGATGTATCCCTCCTGGTCCCAACACGATATATAAATAATCAATTGAGAACAGTAAATGCTAGAAAATCCACTTGATGAAATATAAAACCTTGTACATCATAAGCAAGGTAAAAAATAAACGTATCTTCCATTTTTATGGTTTTGGTCTCGGGAGGCATCGTAAGAGACCTTTCTTAATTTTGTCGATAATGCTTATCGCAGCCTTGCACTCTGCTTTAATTTCGACATTAGTGCACCTATCATACATAGTTTTGCGACACATTCGCTTGACAGCTCGCATTTCAACTGCATTCAATCTACTTTCGTCCTTCTTATTCCAACTTCATACTTCGCTTCCATACATAGAAGTTAGTACCAAAACTCCGTTATGAACTGCTAATTTAGCCTCTTTTGATATGCATGATGGTAGTAGATATTTCCTGCTCCATTTCATCAAATTTGAAAACATATCGCCTCTACCAGATTAGGAATTAGGTCGATACTATAAAAAAATCAATATAAAAGGAGTGATAATATAGAGGTATGAATTTTTTACGTAAATTTTAAGAGGGTCTTGACGCGAAGAGGGTTGAGAAACCATGGTGTATAGGAACGGTGGTATAGCATGTTCTATAAGTCAATAATATTCAAAGCCTTGCTGCACTACGTTTCCTGTGAACGAAGTACGTATACTCCGTTCACTTAAAAGTACTGCAATTCAAAAGATTAACATTTTGTGAGTTCATAGTAACAACACAAGAGACAAAGACACAAACTACATCCACCTGATACTCGTACTACAAAATTTGGTCTAAAGTCTCAGCTGTACCTGGCTTGTAGGTAATATAACAGGCTTCCTGAGTGTATTAGAGGATCTAATAATGTGGCTGACAGTTTTAAGCAGTATTACCTACCTCAGGCAGTATGTGGAAAGTTATAATTAGCATTTTAGTGTATTTGTGATTTTAAATTTCCTTGTTATAATATTTTTGTGTTTGTATAATACATAATATAATTGTGTGTTCTGTCGTGAATATGGTATCATAAATGTAATTATTTTAAGGCCCATAATGAGTTATATTATGTAACTCATGGGAAATACCTACATGTAAATGTATTTGATATAAACCAATTTTTTTAATTTTTTATTATTATTATTATTTATTTAGTATATATTATCGAATTTACAAAGCTTAATAACACAATAATTATAACGCTTTACCTCACCAATAAAAAAGACAAGCTCTTGTGCTTGGTGAGGGAGGTTACGCTAAAAATACATAATACATATAAGTAGTAATCTAATATAAGTATAAAGTTTTCCAAATAAAATAAAATAAAATAAAATATTTAAAAATATATATATAAAAAAAATATATTAAAAAGAATTTAAAAATATATATAAAAAAAAAAAATAAAGTGCACCGTAAATTAATTTAGGCGTCGACCAATTTTTTCACTAGGCAAATTTTATATCCACCGACACAATTGTGTATTTGGACACACTCAAAAAGTATTTTAACACTTAACTTGCATATATACATAGTGACCAGACTATAATGAAACATCCCATAAATGGGGCATAACATATTCACCTACTATACAGAACTCAGTAAAGTGCTTTCTCAGTAAAATCATTCCACACAATAACAGTACGAAGACATTCCCTCGTGATTAAACAACGAAACTAAATACATTTTTACCATGTAAAATATATTGTTTAAATTAAGCATTATAAATTGAAGAGACATCTTCGGGCGTCTTCTGGTGTGAGGTTAAAAGAAAATAAAACTGTAGATAAAAAAAACCGGTAAGCTCTCATTTTAATATTTTTATTCAACAAATAATCGGAATAACTAAATGTGACAACAAAATAAATATAATTTTACTCTATTCAGAGTTGAGAATAGTTTCGGCTGGCTATGATACCACGTACTATAGTTTGTATGCCTTCTGAGAGAGCCTTAACAAATGTTTATATTTCTCACAAATCATTAAAATGACTTGTTATGCTATTTTATTTGTACCTACTACTTTTGAAATGAGATTAGAAAATGTACACGTATTTTTCGTTCCCGAATATGCGGGGATGAAAATGCTAATTCAAAATTAATCGCGGGAAACTGAAAATCTTTTGTTATTAAAACGAAACGACCTATAATTTCTGTACAATGACCAATTTTCGTCGACAATGGCGCCTTCGTTGAAAAAATAATTCTTTTTAGGGCAGTGGGTTCTCTATAAACGTAAAAGTAAATTAAAAGAATTCAATGGCTGTCCTAAAAGCCGTCGCAGAACGTACTTTACCAGAAAGGTAACTTTTTTTACAGTTGAGCGATGTAAATTTTTGAATATTATGACAGCGCGGGAAAAAAAGCAATAAAAATTCAAAATGTTTTTTAAATATTATGAATATGGGAGCTGAATGTTCTCCGTCAAAGGAGGTAGCTAAAAGTGGGGTTAATTGGATCAAAAGTTTCGTAATTACCATATTTCTCTTAAAATATCTTTGAAGCTTATTTTAGACGATTTTGAACGAAATAATATGTTTTTAAGTAGAAACTGGCATTAAAAATAAGTATCGTAAAATTTTTAATTAACTTCCCCAGGTAAACACGAAAACAATGGCGGGTAGATGAAAATAAAATTGCTTTTATTGTTTCTTAATTGAAAATAATACCTGGATGAAAGTTTTTTGTTTTCGCGAATTTATATTTGAGGGTTGATCTTTTATATAAAATTTGTAACATTAATGATCACCAACGAAGGCACTTTATAATTTCGGACAAAATGTCGACGTCAAATTATTACATAAACTTTATTTAAATACTAGGAGATGTTAGAAAAACGCATTTAAATACATCATAAAATATTGACCCGTAGGAAATCGATAAATCATATTAATATTTCATGTGTAATACCTTGGACTGCCGCTGAAGCGATGACTGATCATCTTACCTTTATGTAATAAAATGATCAAGATACAATGCACTTGGTGTACCGATGCAGTGCCCTATGCACCATTGGGTGCGGATAAGAGAAAGTAGTAGTAGTAATAAATTATTATATTTTGATCTGATACTTTGTAAAAACATTTCTTTATGTGTTATATTATAGTTAAAAAAATAAAATAAATCATTATTGAATAAATTATCCAGAAACGCGAAATGGCCTTGTTTTGCATATACACGCAGAACATAATACGTCATCTATTGTGACGTCATGGCCATTTTGAGCAGTCAATATCGAAAAACTAATAATACTGTCATTGTAAATCTCTTCAAATAACACATATGGAATATGGATCAAAATATTTTTTTCAAAAAGGGACTAACTACTACTGCTACTACTACTTTCCTTTATCCGCACCTAATGGTGCATAGGGCACTGCATTGGTTCACCAAGTGCAGAGTATCTTGATCATTTTATTACATGAAGGTAGAATGATCAGAGCCTAACTAGCTCATTATAATTGAAGATGCAACGGATAGAAGTTTGGGCGGATACTGGATATCCGGTGAGCTGCACGGCCGGATATTCAGTCATCCAAAATCCATTGTAATTTCGTCAAAATTTGCTGCTCTATTAAATATTTTGCAAAACAGAAAACATTTGTTTCTACCTTAGAAGGAATCTCTGGAATTACATATTGATATTAATTTTCCATTCTATCAATAGATGGCAGTATTTATACAAAAAATCAAATAGTAACTTGTATAACTTAGACAGAGTTAGGTACCTTTCTATCTATTATTTATTATTGTAATAATTATTCTTGGTGGTGATCTTCGAAAATTAAAAGTGGAATGATTCATCCAAAGAAACTTTACTGCTGATTTTGTAAAAATATTGAGTAAAAAAAGTATAGAGCGTATTAAATGAATGTCGGTATTATTTATAAGAAAAAAAAGATAACCTTTTTGGATAATAATTTTTTGGTCTGAGAAATGAAAGTTGTTACATAAATTTTCGGAATTGAATTTGACCATTTTTGAAAGTTTATTAAATTTATTATTAAAGGAAATGGCAAGGTATCATGTATGAAATGAACCTTATTCACTCAGCCATCAATATGCCAATGTTGGTGGTTCCGCCACGATGAGACTCTCTGGTAATTTCGTCCGAACGAGGATCGGAAAATGGAAGAGGACTTACCAGAGCTGGACTCAAGGGCGGGATCTGAAGATGAAGGACCACCAGGAAGGGCGAAGTATCCTGGAAATACCCTGGAACACCACGTCGAACTGGCGCGGCGGGACACAAACGAGGGGGCACAGCACACTTTACTCACTTTTGGTCGAGGGGTTTCGGGAATTGGAATCTGGGAAGCTTGGAGATGGATGACGAGTATCACGAGGGTATAACGAGGGTGGATAGAACGAAGAAAGATCAGGATCACGAGAAGGACGGATGTTGCGAGGTAGAGTAACGTTGCTGCGCTGAGCGAATATTCGAGACTGAATTTTAGTTGGAAAACAGGTGACAAAACGGAATGGAATGGGTGAAGGTAGGCGATACATTTTGGAGAGGAATTCGAACTACCTATACCAGAGAGTATCAATAATGGCCAAACCAGTTGGTATTGTTTGTGTACCCAGGAGGTAGATTTTTAAATTTCAGCTGGAAAATATTGGTACGAAAGAGATAGCTATAGAGTTAGCCGCAAGCCATGGGCAAATTCAGCTGCTAGCGTAAGGAAATTATCAAGTTTAAAAACATTAAATACTTGCATCATACTGAAAAAATCTACCACACGCTTCGAACAAGAATTCGCTCGAAGAGATTTCCATGCAAATTACTTAAAAATATACGCTTCCTAGGGTTAATTTTATAACACCACTTATTGTCGAATTCCACTGTCTAAAAATACAAAACGTGTGAGGTAGACGTCTAGTGATGACGTAGACGCCTATTGATGACTTAGTGGGTAAATAAGACACCTCAGACACGGTTGTATTTTTCAAGAATGGAATGTCACTTCTCTGAAATTCTTGTTTGAAGACCACACGGCATTTTAAAAATGAAATAAAAAATAAAAATTTACTATATTATGTATATTTTATTATAAGTACTTTATTTTACAAAACACCAAAATATGGAAATAATAAATGCAATTTCATATACTACCTATCTGCTCCCAATGGTGCATAGGGCACTGCATCATACACCAAGTGCAGTGAATTTTATATAAGAAAAACAAAACCTCAAGCAAACATAATAGCATAAAAAATTTATATTCAACAAAAAATTCATAATAAGCATGGAATATTTTAAGAACTTAATTAACAACAATCTTTATATGACAAATACTAACGATAAACAATTTTAAAACTAACAGATTGGTGGCAAACTGAAATATTTTGTAGCGGTCAGAAAATATTTATATTTAGGTAAATAACTTCAATAAATCTTCGCTGACACCCATTTAACATATTTAATTTTTATTTGACTCTATGAACGGGTGGCGAGGTTAAATAAGATTCTGCCAATTTTGAGAACATACATTCACCACTAATGTGTTATAAAAAAATTAACTATAAGCTATAAGGCCTAGCGTGCACTGGCGGCCAGCGAGATGCATACTTTAGTATGAAATCGCCATGATGCACCAGGCCAGTGCACTACTAAAAAATAGTGCACATTTATAAAGATTACTTCTTAAGAAAAGTGCATTTTTAAAAGTAAAACACTCTTTCATGCATTACGATATTATTACAATTGAACATCAAATTTAAAATACTTAAATATTATGATATTGTATCGATAAACTAGAAGGCGAAAAAGATTTTGAAATCGTGCATGGAAAAAAACAAATAATATAGATGGAACCGTATGTAATATGTTTGAATGACAAATAAATTCTTTAAAAGAAATTCTATGCATTTGTTGATGATCAATCAAAAACATTGGTTTTTTTTCAAATTAGTTATACTTATAACTCACAACCAACATTTAAACGTTAACAGTTTATCTGACGCCTTGAAGCATTTAAGTACGTAAAATTATAATTATGTGCATTTCTCTAAGGAAGTACCTACTACTTAAAATTAAATGTATTTTGCATCGGCAAAACTATTCTATCTATACCCTGGTTTCGGAGACGTTTCATATATTTTTAATTAAAACTAGCATAACGTTAGTGGTTCCATGAAACATGTTATCTGTCAAAACACAAAATTTTACAAAAGGCATGATCAATGATCTCTTAATAGCTTCTTAAATAAAATACATATATTATAGTTGATAAAATATCAATACACATTTGAGGAATATTTTTATTCTAGATGTTTTAAGCAGTTCTTTGTGTCTCTAGTAAATCATGTTTTGACAAATAATAGAAGATTACATTGAACCGCCGACGATAAACTTATAACTACACATTGAAAATATTTTTACAGTAAAAAAATTTAAACAGAAGAGCTATGACAAAAAATTCTACAAAAGTGACAAGTCAGGACTCTACATTGAATTTTATTAACAATGGCGGCACTAAGGCGGCTATTTACATTTAATTCTTCTAAACATTTTTTGCAATAATCTAGCAACACAAATTTAACGATGTACCAAAAAAATTTAAGAGCATTAATTTTACACTGAACATCATAATGGTTACGCGGTAATTTATTAGTCACTTTTATTTTAAATACTTATTTTAAATCTATACATATTTTACGCAATTTAAAAATTAAGTGACACTGTAACCGCCAAATCTTAAATCAGTATGCTAAAAAATATTTTGAAAAATTAACGGGTCAGAACTTTTTTGTTTATTTAAGAAATTACAGTTAAAAAAATAGATTTATTGTATTGTAGAAGTCGGTATACTACAGTTATTGATAGTAAATACCTACACATTTTATTATTTTTACAACTCCGATATAAACTAGATACAATTTGATAAAGAGTGTATTTTCAAAAGTATTATTATAGTATATTTCATGATATTAGATTTTCTATAGTACATAGGTTTTTATACTTTGTTAATAGGGATTTAATCAAAACATACAAAAATCCAAACAGGTGTAAAAAAAAAAATTATTATCAAATATTTTTTAATCTCCAGTTTTTTTTCTTTGTGTATAGAAATTAAACCAAAAATTAATTTAAAATATCATAAATAAAATAATTGAATCACTTATTATTCCCAAATTAATTCTAGAATAAATTGAACCAAATGTAATGAACATTTTGATGGTCGACAGTCTACTAAGTGGAAATTTGTACCTCATTTAACAGTAAGAATAACATACAAGTTATGTAGATAAGAATAATTTCTGTTTTTCTCTAAAATTAATATTGATAGAAAAATAAATAAAAATACTTTGATTTCTTTATCAGGAACTGTATGCGAGGGGTTACATGACAGAGGGGTTGGATGATGGGTGAATTCAGTCTTCGTAGAGCATCTTTGGCGGTCTGGTCTTAAAGTAGACATAGAGGCCTATCAGGATGACGATGATCGCCAAGGAGGGCAATACTATCGTGGGAATCTGCTGCCGAACTTTGGCGAAATCTTCCTTCCTCTGCTTTTTTCTGCTTGGCAGTCTCTTTCACGGCTCCCCCTTTGAGTTTACGCATCTTGGAAGATCTAAAAAAAGAATAAGAATTTAAAATTTACATATTGCTAACTTGTTTTCTTCTATGGCTGCGAATCACGGCACCTGACTAGGGCCCATAGCAGACTTCCGAGTTTTTTAGAATAGGTGTCCCTGAAGAATATTATGTGTGTGATGGTTTGACTTTGTAAGGAACACAGTGGTGAGGCAATGGACGCAGAACCCTTAGTATCTACTGTCAACCGGCGAAGGTGTACTGGCGGGCGATCTATACGGTTCTTATACTGCCATTATGAATAAAGTTATTTAAATAGCCTAAAGTTATAAGTTATAAGAATTTGAAAACATAACAAGTCAATAATACTTGTTTGCATAAATTACATAACGATACCAGTTGATTAAATACAGATAAGAATGCAAATTATGTCAATCGTTATTACTATTTAATGCCTTGTATTTTGCTTAGTTTGAAAACATTTAAAACAAGCGATTCAAGTATGGATTTATTATCAGAATTCACATTAAAGGTTGCAAGTATGATGTGTCAACATTGAAAATATTTCACTTTAGTTGTTGACGGAAAAAATAAATATTTCATGCCAGCGTCCGTAGCTTGGGTTAAACCTACCTATGTTGATCGTAATGAAAGAACCCATAAATAAAAAATTGAAGTAGTAAATACGAAAATGCAATAAAGCTTGACTGTCACTAATTGTTGCCGAGGTCATAAATATCACTAAAGATTTTCCTAGTTTGAAATAAGCTGCTACATTTTAGAATAAGGCCCCATTTAGATGAGTAATAAGTAGGTCCCGACATAAAGTGGATTTTATTATGTCTTCATGTAACAAATTATCAAGATTCACTGCACTTGGTTTGCAGTGCCCTACGCACCATTGGATGCGGAAAAGGGGAAGTAGTAGTAGCAGTATAACTAGCAAGTCAGGATAAGAAAACTATAAGCTGTCCATTATAATTTCGTATTGATTCGATTGAAAAATCTAGTGATAAAATATACGGGAGTTGATTATTTTTATGTTCAATTATCTGTTTTGGGTACCGTGAATGCGAGAAGGCGAATAGTTGTATCAAAATTAGCAAGAATGTGATACCGTTAAACGAAAGTACGACTTGCCACGTATACTGTAACTTACAAAGTGCCAACGATATGCGTAGATTGTTAAATTCAAATCTAAAACGTATTAAGTGAGAGTTTTTGGTATTGTTAAGTAAGAAAATATTGAAAGTACTCACCAATTTCACAAAACAAAACAAAAATTGGGGCAATGGATTGACGTGCCACACAAGAAAAATGTTTTTTTGACAGCCGACAAATGAAAACAAGTCCACGCAACCAATAAAGATAAAGTGACACCTATGTTCTGAAATGGAACATTTGTTCGATTATGTCACTTGACATTTTATACTAGTACAAGTACCTACCTTAATACAAAGTAATTTTCGATGTTTTTTTTTAAATATAGAGTAAAAAAAATTTTATAAACATTAACTGCCCTACCTTCTAGTTTTTTACAAGAAATATTAAAGACTTGATTGCACACTTCGGCTGCCCTTAAATAAACATTTGTAAAGACTTTTAATTAAGTGTAATTAGATGTGTGTCTAATCTCGTGGGATGCGCGTGTTCCTACTCAGTTTGTAAATGTTCATGCATTTATATGAAATATTTTTTTATGAGAAAAAACTTCTAAAATAAGTATTTCTTGTTGACCTCTATGATAATCGCAACAGGCAGTAATCCCGCCCTTGAACTCTTGCTATGTAATTAATTGTACATGAGGTTTTAAATAAATCAAATCAACCGGCGGCGGCGACTTCTCGGGGCGGATATCTCTCTCTCTCATAAGTAAAATTCAGGATCTGTCTGCAAAGATTTGGGAACTTATTCAAAATGTAAAAATAAAACACAGTTTATCTTCATTTTTATATATTTTTTCTAAGAACCTGTAAAATTTATTTTCATATAATAAACACATGATTCCATATATATATATGTTACGTATACCGTTTTAAATAATTTAATTCCATGAGAATTTTTCTTATGTACTTTTTACACTATTCAGAATACCAACCACACATCACATTTTAATTACAATTTACAATTTCTATTACAACATTCATACACGAAAATATCAATGTTAGAAAAGAATACAATGTAACGAAATAATATAAAAATTTGGGATATTTTTGGACACATACTGTTGTTCCTTTTTGGGCACTTAAACATGCTTAAATATTTGAGCACCACGTGATAAAATAAATGCTTAAAAATTGATCTAAAAAGCTCCTAAAATTTCGATTTAAAAAAAAAATTGGTCTAAAATAAAATACTAAGATACTGGTTGAAATAAGTATGTAAAATACGATAAAATGTAATTTGTTAATAATTTATTGTTATTAGTTGTAAAAAATGAATTGCTATTAAAAATTACGTGTTGCTATTTTTGTTCCTCTTTTTAATCTTACAAAACCGTAGTTTTATGTATTCTTCAAATAATTCTTGACATAATATGTTTTTTCTTTATATCCCAGAAAACATTAGTCGATTCAAAATGTATTTATAAAACAAATAATATTAGGTTATTCCTAACAAAAACTGTTGTGGAGAATCGACAGTTTAGGCTGGAGGCATTGTGTTATAGGCATATTATAGGTACTTCTAAACATCTTATAAAATTTAGTTGTGTAAAATATTGATTTTTTAAACTTTACTACTAGGTACAATATTATATTTTTGCATACATTTCCTACACTAACATCGAAATGGTCCATTTAGTGTAAAAAACAGTATATTCAGAATTCTTGTTAATTCAATTACATATACTTATAATAATTACGCAAATAATTGAAAAATGTCATCAATTACGATATTTATTATATTGTTTACAAATCCATCTCTCAGTATAATATATAAATAATATGTACATTCATATTTATTTTTAAATGTTTCACAATTTGTTTTTAGAGATCAGAGAGGTATGAATAGGATAAACAAACATAAAATAACTTCGCTTTAACTTTTGTATTTTTGATATAAAAATAATTATCGCAATTTTATCAATTATGTGTAGCAATTTGACTCAATTCTTTGCTTTATTTTAAAGTTGATCAAATCTTTTTTTGTTTGTTTTTAGGGAATGATTTAGCAAAATTAAATAAAATAAAAGTGAAAAATTGGGATAAAAATCAGATTACACATTTTATTTTTTTAACTTACTGGCAATACTCGTCATAAGAATAAGTCAAGTATTTGAAATTTTAGGTAATCACTTTAAAATCTGTGAACATAGATAACTGTTTCTCAGGCGTTATTGAGACATAATTCAAGTATTTAAATATTTAAAACCAACAAGTTTGGATTCAAATTCGAGGTTTTTTACACATACATTTTTATGTAAATTATGTCTCAAAAACGCCTTTGAAACAACAACCTAAAAATACCTAAAATTGCATATACATATGTGATTTTTATTATTACGACGGCAGAATACTGGGTAATATATAGAAACCAATACGTTCCATAGATTTGAATCAATTAGGTTTGAAAAAACAGCATTAGCAGGTGTAAAATTATTAATTTGTTATACTTAAATACAGGAAAATATTACAAGCCGTTGTTAACAAGAGTTTCATTTATTAAAATTAATCTCTTTCAAAGAAATGCCCCATTTACGTTCACGACTATGAACACTGTTTACTTATTGTTTAATGTATTTTCCTTAAATCAATTATGGTACAAAATTTACAAAATTAACATCTAGATTATAGTGGACTTAAATAAAAATTAAGAATATTACCTACTTACAATATACTCTGTACAAAATTGGTTAATAAATGCAATGACATTTAAATTTAAAGTTTTGATTTTGAATATTTTGTTCTATTCAGTATGGCACGATTATACATGCATGTTCAAATTAAGTATTAAGTTTCAAGGAATTTAAAAAAAACATTCAGCAAGGAAAACCCAATTTGACTAACAGTAATAGTAATTGGTAAAACAAGTTTTAAGGAATAAAAAATTATAGTTTGGATGTCATCTTATACAAATCCTTTGAAATGAATTGTAAACCTTTTTTAATACACTCACATCTTTCAATAACATAGTTTGGTAAAAAAGTAGTTTTAGAGTGAATAATAAAAAATCACAAAAAATATGAATTAGAAAAAAGCAAACATTAATTGCAGAAATAGGATTTTAACTTATTAACTTACACTAAAAAAACTATGCACAGTTAAATGAATCATAAACAAATATATCTACATGACTAAAAACAAATATTTCAGCAACAAAATAAATAAATTACAATTTTTTCACCGCAAAATTTAGTCCAAAGTTATCACTTCATAAATTAAAAACTATGGCATGTTTCGACTTCCGAGCTCATGCTTGCCATCAAGTAGTCCAAAATTACTCATACTTGCCATCAAGTAGTTTAAAATTACTCACACTTGCCATCAAGTAGTTTAAAATTACTCATACTTGCCATCAAGTAGTTTAAAATTACTCATACTTGCCATCAAGTAGTTTAAAATTACTCATACTTGCCATCAAGTAGTTTGAAATTAAAAAGTATTGATTATTATATGCAGTTCATTTTCGAAGCTCTTTGAAATTACGAGTAGGATATTTAGTACCAACAAAATGTTTATTTTGAGAAAAAATGAAATTTTAGATCTTAGTAAGAGTTTCAAAATTTTATTTTTTTACCACCATTTAAGTACCTAGAATATGCTATTATTGTATGTATTCTGCAGTCAATTTGGTCTATCTTCAAAAGTACATTACATAAGGGAAATTGATTACTGACTTATTGATTTCAAAACCACCCTGTCTTCACCGGATTTCTGTATAAGAGGCAGTGCAGTATGAGCGTCTAAAGAAACATATACAAAACAAATCTTATTTACTATACATTATACAACACTAATCGTTACATATAAAATTTACTAAATAAAAATTTCAGTCATATTAAAAGGTAATCGCAACCGCGCGGATCGGATCACATAATGTTCCACACATTCCGAACGTTTGAGACGTTGATACATAAATCTATGGCACTTTGTTCAAATGTGTCGTGTTTCACCAAGCAGTATCACACTGGTTAAATAGGTAAAGTCGTCCGTATTTACAAAGTCCAAAAATCACATAAACTGAACCGAATACAATGGTCTAAGTCTTAAGCGATGTCGGTAATTATTCCCCCGAACCAAACACACACGATAGGGAAGAGGTATGTTATCATCGCTCTTTGAAGTGACATTTCTTCTTTTTGCTCTACGCCGGACGTCGACGTAAGATCCTTCTCATTGTCAATCGTATTTTGATCGATGTCTATGTTATTATCGTCCTCTTCGTCGATGATTCCGGAGTCGTGATCGTTCTTCACCACGACTGGGGGGTTGTAGGGTTCGTTTTCTTCCGTGATGTCCTGGTCTGGCTCCTTGTGCTCGAACTTGGGCTCCTCGGGGATCTGGTGGCCGGACCCTTCCTCCTGGTCCGGAGGTCCGCCGACTTCCGTGTAGTCGTCGTCGTCATCTGTGCCGTCTCCGGAGCCCGAACCTGATCCAAACGTCAGGGAGGCGGAGTCTTCTGAAAAGAATTGCGAGTGTTTTAACTAAGGATATTGAGGGAGTCGAAATTCAAAATCAAAGCCAGAATTGAAGTGACAGCAGCGATGTTGTTTTGTAATGTTACCATCTCTGCCATCTGATCACTAAAAAGCCGTTACCTGGGCCTCCATTCTGGTAATATTTTGGAACTACTGCGCATACGATTTTGTACTGAATTCGTATGCGCAGAAGTGTCTAAAACCTTAAGAGAATCGCACCGCTGCAGAAACCAAAATTTTGTCTAAGAATAAAAAACGTAAAAAATCTTGTCTCTGGAAGGCTTATCCGACTAAGGATTTTTTATTGGATCTAGCTAACAGTTCAATAATCCAACAACAATAAAATTGCAAGTCTTCACAGCTTCTAGAAGTAATATTTTTCACTTTGCTCATGTACTGTTATGTATTATGTAAACACTGTGTTTGTAATAGCAACACCGAGTACAAGCTCTGTATGTGACAGCTGTTTTTGCAACAATAATATAAAATCCAACATGGGATAAACTACTGTATTTAAATTATTATTCATATACATATATATATACAAAATTTCAGGAGGATGAAAACTAACTCAAGAGGAACCGCTACGAAACATAGATCTACACAGGTTGCAGAGACCTCAGGAGCTCAATTCCCTGACCCCCGCTTAGAAAAGAATAGAAACAAAGCGTTGTTTGTACCTTCTTCTCCCCAGTCGACGTCCAGCCCGTTGTAGGCGTTCTTCAGCTTCCCGATGATCTTCCTGAGACTGAGCTGCTGCGCGGAGACCAGCGATACGGCCGGGAGGCTGACTGAGGACGCGGAGGAGGACGGGGCCCCTCGCAGCTCGGGGTTGGTGGCCAGAGCGGCGGTGCCTTCGCCAGCCAGCGGGGGCAGGTATCTGGAATAGAGAAAAAGAAAATTATTTCAATTGCTGCCTGCTACGGCCTGGATGGATTCAAGTCCCTTCCCATTAGAGAATCGTCCAGAATCCTAGTGAATTTTGAACAAAACTGATTTTTGTAATAGTGATTTAACAATAGTTTCAAAAGGCGAGCTTCATAAGTTGTCTCTCTATAACTAGCAAATGACTAGAAATGACGAGTTGTACAGCATATCGATCAAAACTCATTTAGGCCAAAATGACGACAAAAATTACGACATTGGTTGCTAGAAGGGTTGTTAAAGCCATTGTGCCTTCAATAAGTTTTGGCTTTTACTAAATTTGTTGCTCAAAGGGTCAATAGATATGAAGCCTCATACCTCAACCCATATTTAACTGCTATTGAGATTCTTCTTCATTCCTTTGCTTATGACTGTGACTTGTTTTGGTTAGGATGTGGATAGGGTGCGGCAGGGGACGCATGAAATAGGTCCGCCAGATAGGATGACTGGTTGAATATTGTATGTTGAGGTTTGGACTCGGCCGAGGTTGCTGCCGCGTCTTCTCTGGGTGTGGTTGGCGGGGGGCGGGCGCAGGCTGCGGTTGGGCGGGAGGTGGTTGTAACTAACTACTAAAAAGGGGTAGAATTACTAATAATATCACTGTAAATTTGGGCCAGCTCCTTGAGCAGGTTGGGGTGAATGTGTTTATGACAATCTTAGAGCCGAGACAGTGAAAGGGGCAATGAAAGCATTTGGTCGCGTATTTAACCTTCTTTTCTTCCGCTTTTTCCAGTTAAAACTGAATCTTTTAAATTTCGCGGATTAGCTTTAAAAAATCGGTAGAGTTGTGCTGGACTAAAAAAAGACTCAATAGTCTTTAAAACAGTCTAGGGAAAGGGTGGGGCTTACACTGCTATTGAGATGGGCTGGGTATGTGCACAGATTGCCAAACACATGGGTGCCAAACAGCGTGATGGAATTAACACCCAGGGGGTAAAAGAATTGAAGAAGGTAAGAGAATTGGATGGTCACAATTATGATGGGAGGGTGAAGTTAAGAAAGATGCAGCACAGATCCTGCAAGTGACCGGCTGGAAGTAGGCAGACAAAGACAGGTAGTACTGGAGGCTCGAGTTGAACGAGGTCAAGGGCCGATTTGAACCATCAAAGATAGAGCATCATGACTTACTTGGCAACGTGCGTCCCATTCCAGCACTTCTCGTCCGTCTCGGGAGTGGATATGGTGTCGCAGTACATCTGCGGCAGCTTAGTCCAAATCTTGCGAGTGTCGCGAACCTTCTGCCTCGCCTCCCGCACCATGTTGTTCAGCGAGTTGCCGTAGCGTGAGTCGTTGTTCTCATGGGATCCCTCCCCGGCCGCTACGTCTGGCATTATGTGCTCTGTGGGAAAATAAATCATTAAATTACGAACTAAATTATTATTTATAGAGAAATCAAAGATATATATACAACATATAATACAACGTTCGGAAATTAAGTAGATAAATGAATGTTTATATAGAATGGCATAATGGGGAATATTCACAGTGTGTAAAATATTCACTTTAATAAGAAATGCGTTTGTAGCTTCTTAGAAGTAATGAAAAAATCACTAGTAAACGATTCCACATACCTTCAGTCTTCTTTCTCTTTCCCCCACCCTGCTTCTTCTTCCCCCTCCTTCTGGGTCCACCCCTCTGAGGCTCGGTGTTAAAATCGTAGGATTCAAATTCAATCTCCTTCGATCCCTTACCAGGATCGGGGTCTGCCAAGCGCTTGATCCTCGACCCAGCGACCAATCGGTCGTACGCCATTCGCTTATCGAAACTTTTACCATTTGCGTAACTATCATCAATGGTGAGATCGTTGTTTGTATCAACGTTGACGTTGATGCTGTGAGATTTTGCGTCGGCGCTCTTTTCACTACCAGACAGAAGCTGCTTTCTAGAACTGCCTCTAGATAAAATGAAAGGATTCTTTTTAAGCAGGCTTTCTTCCGAAGTTTCGATTTCAAAATCGTCGTCGTTTTCCACGCTTCGTTTTTTTATTTCTGATGATTGGAAATTGATGCTTCTTGTTAGTCTTTCTCCCGAGGGGAAGTACGCAGTGTCTGCCGGTCGCTGCCCTAAGACCGGCTTCCCACACCCGCTGAAGACGGTCTCCGATAGCTCTTGTGACCGCTCTTGGAAGTTCATGATCGCTTCGGAGATCTTGATGTCTATTGGTTCCACGACGACGGCTATGTTGAATGAATTGAGAAGCCTGTCAGATACTTTATCCATGGTGTCTGAAAGAGTAGAAAAAACATTTTTAAAATACTAATCAAGAGAGAAAAATTTCTGTGATAACGTATTAATACTAAACTACTAGCTTTAAATACTAAACTACACTAAATCCTAAATTTGTCAAAAATGAAACTGAGAATACTATTTTACAGTTCTTAATTTTGGTAACAGCAAACTGTAATATCTGTTGAGAGCCGCTAAATTGCGTATATTATGTTTTACCTGCCGGTAATCACTAGTTTTACGTTTTTTCGTGCATAGTGGAATATGTCTAATACAAATGGCACATGGTTGTACTATTTACTATGGCAGAAAGAGACCTTTAATAGCCATTATCTCAGAACACACTTTCCTTTATAATTCATATTTGATTAGCAACTTACCAACAAATGCGTCCCAATCAGGAGCGATATCAGCATACAGAGGTAAACATGCCCGCACCGA
This sequence comes from Micrasema minimum, assembly GCA_022494985.1. Taxonomy (NCBI): domain Eukaryota; kingdom Metazoa; phylum Arthropoda; class Insecta; order Trichoptera; family Brachycentridae; genus Micrasema; species Micrasema minimum. The sequence continues at coordinate 24,223 of JAGVSP010001784.1, forward strand.
GTTGAGACAGAGATTGGGACAAGCCGCTTCAGAGGCTCCTGAGCACGCCCCGCACAAACGTGTCCTCATTAACAGCGGAGCACATGTTCCTTGCCCGCGCATCTGTAAGGCAATTGTATCAAATCGTTCCTTTTGGTCCCCATGAGATTTATCCCGCCTGATCCTTAAGCCCACTATATATGGGACAGTTTACTACACAGTTTCCTGTGCAGTCTGAAAACTGTCCCGTATAAAGCTAAAACTGGATGAAAAACTGTGTGCTAGTGTCAGATTCTCACTGTGCGCTAATTCCACACATTTTTTCACACAGTTTTCGGCGCGCGCGCATCACCCGCAGCGATTAAGACAGTATAATACGTATTCAATAGTATCGGTAATATTACAAATAACCCTTTTATATACTTTTGCTATGACGAATATGAATATAATGTAAAAAATAATATGAACCAAAATCCTAGATCGAAATTCCAAATATCGAATGACGACTATTTGACAGATGAGTAATGTTGCCAAATTGTAAAATCGGTAGAAGTTCCTGAAGTTATTCATAATATGTTGAATTTATCTGCGCTTATAATTGCATAAAATAAATGCTTTAAAATTAAAATGACTCCAAAATCGGTAAATCGGGGTGTACATTTTCAGTAGATTCGATAAACATCCACAAAATCGATAGATCTGCAAAAAATCGATAAGATAGGCGACGATAGAGATTATTAGTATGGCAACATTTATGGCAGCCCGACTGTGTATTATATGGTACGACTGTCACGTTCTGCGCATGCCTACAGACAGTAAACTGTGCCGTGTAAAGGTAGAATTCACAGCGCGCAGTTTTTATTGGTCAGAAAACGGTACAAGAACCTGTGTAGTTTTTCTGAACAAGAAACTGCACAGTACTGCACAAACTGTTCCGTATAAAGTGGGCTTTACACTAAGTAAAAGCAAATTCGAACCAATATACTATTTGGAGTAAATATGTATACATATGTCTTGTATTTTATAAGCTAGGCAAATAATAATGTAAGCCTAAAAAAAGTACATACAGATTTACAAAATAGAGTTTTTTGCAGTTTTAAAATCAGTTTTGCTCTCTGTCGATGATATTTATTCTTATAACTAATATAAAATAAAATAATGCTTGTTTCATAACTTACATTAGCCATATTCCTGGCAACATCGGCCGCGACAATGAGGGCTTTTGTGAAGGTGCGAGTTGCCACGAACGCCCTCTTCAACTGAACAATCAACTTTGGAGGGACGTCTCCAAACGGCTGCAACTCCCTCATGTGTTCACTGACGCAGGATAAATATCTGGAAACAGAAATAAATTCACATTACTCACGAATAATAATAACAAGATGGCTATTAAAGTACCGTTTTTATGAGTAATCACGTGGTACATAATTCAATACTAATTCAATTTCACAAGCATGGTACAGATATCAAAATGTTTTTAGTTTATATTTACTTAATATCGTTATTGTTTTATTTATTAAAATAATTAAATCATGGAATTCCACCAAGTATTGTAAATAAAAAATAAATAAAATATTTATGTAGCTTTAGATTCTACAGCATTGAATTAACACGTCATTTGTTAATGACAGGTAAACGACAAACAGCTTCCCAGAATGATTATTTCTTCGAAGTCTTAATCCTGGGGATTGGTTGGCAACAAGGTTCTATATTTTGTTCTCCATTGCACTCTATCTGCAGCCCGATTATATTGATTTTATTCCAAGTTCCAAGATAATTTCTACATTGGCAGATAGATATTTCTACATGGTGCTGGCTGGGTAGCGCCAACACCCTCTCTACATAAGGCCATGGCACTCAAGAAAAAATGGCCGCCAATGTAGGCCAAATTTTTTGACGTTTATAGAAATGTCAAAAAAATTTTGGTTATGAATTATTAATTGACATGACTAGTACTTTAAAAATATATAAATTCGTTTTAGTTTTATTTATAAAATACATCATCTACCGTACAATAACATCTTTTTTTTTCTTTTATACAAAAAAATATATTAATTTATCATTTCCTTTAACTTCAGGAAAATTTACAATAATAACTCCTAAATGTGTAATTTTCAATAGGTACTTGTACTACATTTACAAATCTGATACTGTCTCTTAGTATCTGAAGGATGTGATTTATTACAAACAAACCTACCACCTTTCTTTCATCCACTATGAACAGGCGATGCTTAAGTGAAAAGAATTTCCGTAATGCTGTCACTAGGTTATTATTTATTTGGTAAATTTTCATCAACAAAGATAACAAAATTATGAAAATCAGATGTTATGTATATTAACATGAACAAACGACAACCCCTCGACATGAAAAATGGCCAGTAATGTATAACAAAAGTATGCAGACCTCCATCGAAATTTGTAGAAGTTGGCCTTTATACGTAGATTCCGCCACTAGGGGCGCTGTTAGTGCCCGGGCCTTAAAATTCAGGGGGTGGTGGTTTTGCCCACACATAGAGCATAGACAAACTCTAGCAAGCCCTCATCAACTCAAGATACGAGACACAGGTCATGAGACGCAGATCGAAAGGAGTAAAATGATGTTTGTGAATGATACCCAAACTGTAATAAATTATATCTTACTTGTTATCAAAGTGATACTGTGAGTTCAGCACCACAAACATCTTCTGGTACAGCACAGCGAAGAAGTCATCCATCGCCCTGACGAGTTCGATGTCTCCCTGAGCGTAGTAACGCTCCAGGTCGGAGAAGAGGTTGGCGAACAGGTGAGCGTGCCTCTCGTATATCAGGCCGTACGTCCGCGTGAACATCGAGTGGAACTCCTGCTTCGAGTGCGCCAACAGAGCGCGGAACACCTCTGTAAAGGAGAGATACATGGGTTTTAATAATAATAATAATAATAATATCCATTTAATTCGCATCATCTTTGATACAGTATACATAAAACAAAAAAGAAGAAGAAAAACAAGATTATGTTAAACATAAAAGTAAAATAAAAATGTATGGAAGCGAAGCATGGAGTTGGAAAAATAAGGATGAAAGTAGAATGAATGCAGTTGAAATGCGATCTCTCAGGCGAATGTGTAATAAAACTATGCACGATAGGTGCACTAATGTTGAAATTAGAGCAGAATGCAAGGCTGAGATAAGCATTATCGACAAAATTAAGAAAGGTCTTTTACGTTGGTTCGGTCATGTAGAGCAAATAGATGATGAAAGAATGGCTAAAAAAATATATGATGCGACTGTGCCTGGATGTAGAAGTCGAGGAAGGCCGAGAAAGACATGGCATGATCAAGTAAAACAAAGTGCTTGAAAAGTGGGCATGTAAAAAGTCGGAATAATCGACGTGATAAAATAAAATAAAAATAGATAATAATGTGATAATGTGGAAAACAAAAACAAGTTCGGATTCTATAAAACCTTTTTTTTCTATTGGGTTTGATTTTTAACATTCTTTCTGTTTCTATATATCTAGTCATAGAAAGTGTGGTTCGCCCATACGCCTAAATCAGAACGCTAGTTTCCTTTAAAAAACGATACTCACCATCATTTTATGAAAAAAAGTTGCGTCTGCCATCTTGGATCTGAAAATAAACGCTAGATTCGAAATCAGGGCCCTGAAAACCCTTTAAACGATATGCGACATCATTTCTTGAAAAAAAGGTACGTCAGCCATCTTGGATCTAAAAAAAAAACACTAAATTCGAAATCAGAGCCCCCGAGAACCATTAAAACGATACCCCACATCAATTTATGAAAAAAAGTTGCGTCCGCCATCTTGGATCCGAAAATAAACACTATATTCGAAATCAGGGCCCCCGAAAACCATTTAAACGATACCCCACATAATGTAATGAAAAAAAATTGCGTCCGCCATCTTGTATTTAAAAATAAACGCTAGATTCGAAATCAGGGACCCTGAAAACCCTTTAAACGATATGCGACATAACTTTTTGAAAAAAAGTGTCGTCCGCCATCTTGAAATGAAAAATAAACGCTATATTCGAAATCAGGGCCCCTGAAAAACCTTATTTAAACGATATGCGACATCATTTTTTGAAAAAAAGTGGCGTCCGCCATCTTGTATTTAAAAATAAACGCTCGATTCGTAATTGGGACCCCTTAAAACCCTTAAAGCGATACTAAATATCATTGTATGAAAAAAAATTGCGTCCGCCATCTTGGAATAAAAAATTAACGCAAGAATCGAAATCAGGACTCTTATTAACCCTTAAAAGAATACGCAACATTATTTAATGAAAGAAAATGTGCGCCGCCATTTCGGAATTTTAAAAAAATCATATGCTCTACATGGAAGATATTATGTAATGGTGATGATAATTATTAAAATTAAAAAAAAAAAGGAAAGTTATTTGGCATTCTACAAATAGAATATATATCTTTCGGGAATTGTTCGAGTCCATATGCTCTATATGTCCGCCTCGTAGCACACAATGGTAGCGCATTTTGCTACCGTGCATGAGGTCGCCGGTTCGGATTCCCCTAGAGGGTCAAGAAGAAATATTTATTCACAAAAACATCTTATTTTCATATTAATATTTCATGTGCGATACCTTGGACTGGTACTGAAGCGTAAGACTGATCATCCTACCTTCATAAAAATGATCAATTATACACCGCGCTCGGTGTACCGATGCAGTGCCTTATGCAACCATTGGGTGCGGATAAGGGAATGTAGTAGTAGCATAATACGACCAAAAGAAGAAAAAAAAAATGTCCACGGGTAGGCTACCTGATAATAAAATTAATATTAAATAGCCGTTTAATTTTTCCTTCAAATCGAGAGAAAACCATATAATTCGTGAATGTACGTGTATTTTGATTTTGAAATACCTCGTACTGTATATATCTGTGGTTAAACGTATTATACTTAGAATGATAGCGGGTAACTAAAATTATTGTAAATATTAATTAACAAATAAAATAAACAATTAAACAAAGTAAATATACGTTTTACTATCTGTGTAACGTCGGTCTATCCCGCTATGTATGGTTTATTGCTTATAAAATAATTTTACACATCCGTACTAACCACATTTTCATATTAATAGTTAAAAAAATATATTTCTGAAAAATGCTCGTACCGTTATAAATAAATAAGTTAGCACAGAATACTAATGATTTTCATCAGAATTAAGAATATTTTTTTTTTTTTTTTTTTCTTTCAAAACTTCCTCAACTGGAGTTGCACTGTTATTATTCTGAGCGAAAAATACAATGGAGTAAAATAGGTATTTTTTTTGCATAGTAAAAAATTGTTAATGATTTTAATTTAAAGCTATAAACTTTTTTATTTTTTCCACTAGAAACGTTTTTTCATTTTTTTATTGTCGTTAAATAGCTTTATTTTGTCTCTTTTTTCTAATTATTGCCGTATAACACGTTCCTGGCAAAGCAATTTTCGCCCAGGGTAGCTCTGTGTCATTCTTGAATCGGTTTGTATGGTGACTTTACCTTAACGAAATACTTGCAAAAAAAGCGATTCAGATTTCGGAGATTAAAACACGCTGTTCTGTTACCTATATACCACTCGCCCTACGAATTTATAGTAAAAAACCTGGGATCGGGTGTCAACCAAATTAATAAATAGCTTTTGAAAATGCAAGTGTCCAAATATAATTCCCCATTTCAAAATTTTTCCGCAAAAATCACCCAAATTTACCAATATTAGGCTAGATGCTAAGCATTAGCAACAATAACGATAACGATTAAAAGTGGGTTCTTTACGTGCAGCTACGGGAAAATAATTGGAGCGTCCGCCACCGAAAAGTCGTTGAATCTAAGGCGTTTAATTCGTCTGGACCTTAAGCTTCAGAGAAAGTGATAAATAAGTCGTGAATAATTGTTGCAACTTCCTGCCTCGCCCCCGCGCTCTGAAAGATCGCAACTGTCGTGAGTTATAACTGACCGATAACGTATAGTCCCGTCTTTTTCGCGTCCCGACCCATTAAAATCAAAAAATCGGACGAACATCCTGCATTCCAACTTTATCGGATCTAACCCGACATTCCTCACTTGGCGATAAAATCAAACGGCCCCATCTTGGATACCATAAATACAACACTTTCTGTGGAATTTTGTGCAGTTAATAGTTTATAAAGCTAATATAGACACTTTAAATATCTAACGGTATAGAGATGCAACCGTCAAAGATACGATAATTAAGTTAAATTGGCGTGAATTTTTATTATAGTCTGAGATGTTTATCAAAATCTATGTATAATCACATTGATTTGTATTTTGTCCTCATTAAAGACGAACTATATGGACTACAAGTTGCAGAATGTATCAAATCAGCAAATTATACTCACGTCAGAATTTATGGTAGTACTAGTTGTCAAAACTAAGTGGTCTTGAACGTTGGTTTATCACACTGTGAATCATACAGATTAATAATGCGTTGAGAACGACACAATAACTTTTTTTAAAGCAATATTATTAAATACAATGCAAAATTAATAATCTTGAGATACCTTTAAAAGATTATTTTACTGTAATCGTAAACTGCTATACTTATATCAATCTATAGATCCGATAATAAAAATGATTATTGTAATATGTACATTCATCATTATCTTTTGAGTTTAGTTACAGATTATTGAATCACATACAGAATGATTTCCATGTAATTAGATTGTATATTACAACTCGCCACTGCACTTACTTCTTTGATAATATTAAGTGGCAATTCTTATTAATATTTTCCATGTGTTTCAAATGCTTAAGACGGCTAAGAATATCCCATATAGTCGACATCAAATATGTAAGATTTTTTCGTGTTAACTCCATGCAAAACGCAATCTGCGTCTCTCCCTGAACCACTGTAAACATAACACCTTCGTACCCATCGATAAATAAACATGAAAAAAAATTGATCCAAGCGTTAGAAAGAGGCCATTTTTCTATGAAGACTATTCAGACAAATGACGTAATAGAAGAGATAGAGGACAGAATTTACACGAATAAAAACTCGATAAAAATTGAACAAAGCTATGCATAACATAAATTTAATATGACGAGATAGTGATAATCATTAAACTTAGAAAACATATATTATAGATATACTTTTGTAAATATATTTTTATATAGATCTTATTATACATGTAGTGTAAGCTTGGCGTTGTTAATTGCCTATTTGCAATTTACTTAATTAAATCTTGTATATAACAGAGCAATTTTGATTAAACTTAAACGCTAACCTAGAAATAAATACTTTTCAATACAGTATTATTTAATATTAAATAATGAGAATAGTTGGCAAACGTCCTACTACGGAAGACGAAGAAGAAGCGAGAAGGGCAGCCTAGAAACAGCAGCTTCTCTGGACTGTGAAATCCATACGAAGACCCAGCAGTCGACCACATCACTCACACCTCCAGGTATTGTGGGGGGGATCCATTGTTAGCTGCTTCGCTCGAAACACTTGGGAGGTCTCAAACACTCGCACCCAGAGGACTGATCAATAATAGCACTGACCTTCCCTTTACTCCTTGACTCCATCCATCCTTATAAATACTTAGATTTTCCTCAATATAAAAACAATATTATGCAAATGTCATCATAAAAAAACTCTACAGACATCCATAGAGCGCAATTGCTATCTCCATCGTTGGCGTGGCAAAGTTCGGCCATACAACAATATTCTTTTGGAATTCGGCCATCCTCCATACGACTCGCATGGCGAGCCAGCGCATCCGATTTTATCATTTAAGAGATCCATCGCCGAAGCCATCCGATGCGGGCTACATACATCAGCATTAGTGACCTCTGTCCTTCCATTGTCAGCCAAGATACTCCGCGCCGTAGACATCGGAAGGATGAACATAGTCAATACTACACACCTATGAATACACACTCATGTCTGCCTAGGATAGAAGGGAGGAAAGACAGAATAAAAATTAAGAAAGAGAAAGAAATGTTATTTCACTGTTTTTTAAAAGAATTAGACTATTCGGTTCACTTTATATTATTCGGCTTAGATTCACAGTCGAGCCGATGCACTGTAAAAGAATTTGAGTAGATAGAAGAACTATGGGCAGAAATTAGCAGTGTATTATGTTATTTGGCATAGTGGAATATTTAAATACAAATGGCACTGGTTGTCTTTTACTATGGCAGAAAAAGGGCCTTTTTTCCTTTTAAAAAACATTTCCTTTTAAAAAATTACACTTTCCCAAAAATGGTCCCAAAAGGGGTTCAGAAAAAAAACACGCCCCAAGAGTTGGGGGGGGACAAGCCCCTAAAGGGGCCCGGAGCCCCCCCCCCCGGCCCCTTTTCCAAGGGCCTTTTCCGCCGGATTGTTTAAAAAATTTTAAATTTAAATAAATTTTAAAAAGTTGGTTAATTTTAAATCTTTTTTTTTTAAAATTTTTGCTTTGGGATGGTGACCACTTTTGATAAGGTTTTTTTATTAGCCGGGGGTTAGAAAAAGGTGTGTGGGACCCAAAATTTTAATAAAGGGAAAAAAAATTGGGTATATTTTTGGGGTAATTGAAAAATTTTTTTTTTATAGGAAAAAATTTTCCCAAAAAAAAAAAAAAATTAAAAATAGGTTTTGGAGTTTTAAAAATTTTTGTATGATTTTTTTAAAAAAAATTAAAAAAAAAAGGGGTTTTTTTTTTAAAAATTTTGGGCAGGGGGAAAAGAGGGTTTTGGGGGGGGGGGGTTGAGAAGTTTTGAAAATAATTTGGGGGGGGGGTTCCCGGGGGAACCCCAGTTTGGGGCGAAAATAGGAAAAAAAATATTTAAAAAAAGGGGGGAAAAGGGTTTTGAGGGGGAGGAAAAAAAGGAGGAAGGGCGGGGGGCAAAAGGGGAAAAAAGGGGGGCCCAAAATTTTTTAAATAAAATAGCCCCCCGGGGAGGCAAGGGAGAAGAAAAATTGGGGGAATTTCGTTCCCCCAAAAATTTTTAAGAGGCCCCAATTTTAAACACAGAAAAGGGGAATTGTTTCGACGAATGTTTTTTGGTTTTATTTTGATTTTTTTTAAAATTAAAAAAAAAGAAAAAAAAAAAGAAAAATTTAAAAAAAAAAAAAACAATAAATCTAACAATGTCATTATAAAACTTTAAAGTAAAAGCTAAATAATAATATTAATAATTTTATAGTACTTAAATAAAATTTTATAAATTAATTGTACAAAAAAACAATAATTAAAAGTAAATTCAGAAAATGAGGGTATTCTTTGTCTACCTTCGACAGTCATCAAATTCTCGGACTCCCTTCCCACAGTACCAAGAAGGGAAAAACAGCCAACATCCTCCTCATAGAGCATAGACAAACTCTGGCAAGCCCTCATCAACTCAACATATGAGACACTGGTCATGAGCACAGATTCGAAAGGAGTAAATGATTTTTTGTGAATAATAAACAGTAATAATTATATTTATTGTTATCAAAATGATACTGTGTGTTCAGCACCACAACATCTTCTGGTAAGCACACGAGAAGGGCATCCCTCGCCCTGACGAGTTCGATGTCTCTCTGAGCGTAGTAACGTCCAGGTCGGAGAAGAGGTTGGCGAACAGGTGAGCGTGCCTCTGTATATCAGGCCGTAGTAAATAATAATAATATCCATTTAAATTCGCACCATCTTTGTTTACAGTAGTACTTTAAAACAAAAACATAAAAGAAAAGATGAAAAACAGAGGATTTTATGGTTTTACATAAATACGTAAAGGCAGTTTGAATGCGATCGAAGCATGGAGTTTGGTAAAACTTGTTGAAGGATGACTAAGTAGAATCGAATGCGTTGAAATGCCATCTCTCAGGCGACATTGTGACAACATAAACTCTTGGTACGATTTACGTGCACTAATTGTTGAAATCTAGAGCAGAATGCAAGGCTGAGATAAGCATTATCGACAAAATTAAGAAAGTCTTTTACGATGGTTCGTCATGGTAGAAGCGAATGTATGATGAAAGAATTGGGCTAAAAAAAATATATGATGCGACTGCGTGCCTAGAGATGTATGAAGTCGAGGAAGGCCGAGAAAGACAAGGCATATGGCAATGATCAAGGTAAAATCCCACTGCTTATCCCTTCGGGTGGATTGTATATATATGTTAGTACGGTTTAGTTTGTTAGTGAACTAAATTAATAAATAAATAAAGGAACTAATGTGATAATGTACGGAAAACAATAACAAAAAGAACTCAGGGTGGTCAGAAAATTTAAAATCTTCGACCAATGCTTAAGAGTGGGGCCCGTACCGCGTTAAAAAGTAGGACGGAAATTGAACCCTTGTACAAGAAAATGGTGATACAATATTTAG